>PVIJ01002359.1:0-73015 GCA_004024925.1 Scalopus aquaticus
ACGGGTGCATGTATCCTTTCGGATTAGTGCTTTTGTGTCCTTTGGGTAAATTCCCAAAAGTGGTATTGCTGGGTCGTATGGGAGCTCCATGTTTAGCAATTTGAGGAATCGCCATACAGCTTTCCATAGTGGCTGGACCAGTTCACATTCCCACCAGCAGTGTAGAAGAGTTCCTTTTTCTCCACATCCTTTCCAGCAAGAGATTTATTAAGGGAGCAATTCCAGGAGACAACAGTAAGGGAACAGTGATGGAAAGGCAGCTTTCAAGTGAAATCTCAGCCTCAGATGTTGCCTTTATTTTGACCCAAAACCAAGTCACTGGGGTTTTATGTTTCTGCCCCTGGGAGGGGTCAGCTGGGCAAATAGCATCCTTGTGAGATGGCCCTAGGAGGCCAAAAGTAGAGTGTCATTGGTTAGGAAGAAAGCAAGCAGACTGGGGTACTGGTGTCTTACCAGTAAAGGACCAGCATGGACTAGATGAACATCCATAGGGTTACCTACAAGAGCTTTATGAAAATGTTTTGAGTAGCTGGAAAAGGCCCCTGAATTTAGGGAATGTTTTCACTCATATGTAGTTGTTGATATGAATAGCTATACTCATTGCGCCTATCTCTGACTCGTGTTGAGCATGATCGACAGTTGAATGAAAAGGTGTTTACTTCAGGGGCCTCCTTGGTGGCACAAGGGGTTAAGTTTCAGCACTTTGAAGCTATCAGCAGCCACTGCAGCATGAGTTCAATCCCCTCCAGGGAGCTTCCCACATGGTACAGCAGACCTCTCCTGTCTCAGCCACTGATCCCCTCAGCAGTCTATCTCAGTAAATCTCTGTTTTGCTCCCCACTATGTCTCTGGTAAATACTCTCACCCTCCTATGCCTCTGGCCTACACCCCAATTCTTGTATGCATACATAAATAAATCTTTTTTTTTTTAAAGATTTATTTTTATTTATACATACAAGCTGGGGTACAGGCCAGAGGCGTGGGGCGGCGAGAGGGTTCACCAGAGCCAGAGAGGGGAGCAGAACAGGCAGATCAGAAACACACTGCTGAGGGAAGCAGCGGGCGAGGCAGGAGAGGTCTGCCCCACCATGTGGGATTCTCCCCGGCAGGGCGTGGAACTCGCGTAGCCGCTGCCGACAGCTCCACAGCGCAGTGCTTAACCGCTGCGCCACCTGGGAGCCCCCATAAATAAATCTTTTAAAAACGAAAATGGTATTTACTACAGGTGAATTTATGCACACAGATAGGATATTGGGAAAGATTCACTGATTGGACTCAGTGAATGTTCATCTTCTCAGGGGAATTCATTAAGCATGATACTCCCCATAGACACACCTAGTCCTGTTCACTGTGAATTAACATTGGAGAAAGCTTAGTTGGATTTTTTTTTTTCTGCCTTGACAGAAAACTAAGTGTTCTTAAGAAACAAGTCTTTTTTGACAAGAAAAAATAAAAGCATGTTATTGCACACTTGTCAACTAAAAATACGTCATTTTGGAAGATACATTAACTCCTTGCATATTTAGAATATCAGGTGAGATTAAAAGGTCATCCAAATGTGGTTGTTCCTGTGAGCTCTGCTATATTCTTTTTGTCTGTCTTAAGATATTTTCAGTTTTCCTTTTGACTTCTTCTATCAGAAGATCCATTAGTTTTTCAAGTGTGTGTTAATTTTCATGAATCTTAAAATTAAAAAAGTTTTTAGAATGTTCGTGATGAAGCAAGAAAATTTTATTAAATCTTAAAAATATATATCAGGTTGCCAGAACATAGGGTGAGACTTGGCAGGATAAAATGAGAACTTTGGAGCAAAAGAAATTGTGATATCTGTTGGGATAGCTGAAGAAGAAAAATTAGATTGTGTGCATATTACAAATTGGCTACTATGGAAGACAAGGTGAAATGACATTGTTTAATCCTTCAGAAAAGTATGTCAGCAGTTTGCCATGATTGTGTGATTAAAGAGAAAAGGAAATATATTAATTGCTAGTCCAGATGTCTTGTACACACGATTGAATGAGAATATCTGGAAGTAGGCCAACCACCTTTTGAATCTCGACTCTAGGACACTGTTTCAATCTAGATTTATATTGGAGCTACTGCTATGCAGAGGAGTCTGAAGAAGACATTTCTCAAGCAGTCTTCTCTGTTTTCTCATTGCTTTTAAGGCTCCGGAGCAGGTGTTTTGTAAATGGAACAAGGCTTGTTCAATTGTCAGAATGTACTACAAGAAGTTCTAGCCTTAGTTAATTAACATTCTCTGTGGGCAGCCATTGTCTCCATTTAACATCTAGGACAAAGGTTCTCAAATTTCAGATTGCAACTAAATCACCCCCAAGGCTTAATTAAAATACAGATTGCTGGGCCTGACCTCTGAAATTCTGATTCTCTGGGTTTAGAGCAGGACCTGAGAATCTGCATTTTCACATGTTTCAAAGGGGATGTTATTGCTGATGCTGTTGGTTCAGGGACCACACTTTGAGAACCACTGGGCTAGGGAAATGAAAGAATTAAATCGTATAAGCAGATAAGTTGTGTGCTCAAATATTGCACTAAGGGACTAGAAATAGCTTGCACTACCATATAAAAAAGCTTGGCTTGCTGTTTAGCCATAGTGAAATAGGTGTAGATCAGAGTTACCATTTTAGACGATTTGAAAGGAAAATTTGGCTGTGTTTTAAATCATCTTTTCATGTGGAAACAGCTTGTTTGCCTGATTAATCTACATAATTTACATATTTCTTTTCAAGAGACCCTTTATGGAGATTGGATTTTATGCTCATCCAAAATATCCACAAAGATGGTTTTCAGCTTTTATGAAACTATTTGCCAAATGATGGATGCTGTTTCTAGTTAATTTGATTAGACTAAGTATAGGCACAATAGAAAACTTCAACAATGCAATCTTTACCATCATATTGATAGTTCCAACTAAAAACAAAGGCTATTCCCCTAAAGTATATACAGTATTGTAAATCAATGTTACTTCAATAAAAAAATAATAAAATGCACATATTTAAAAAAAAAACAAAATTCTTTTGAGTCCTTAACACCTATTGTTATTTGTCCATAAAAATGCAACAAATCCCTCCATGAGATATCTGTTAATAAAATAAAACATTGATCGTAAAAATCTGATATATTCCTGATGTTAGTCCTCTTAAGAATATTTATAGATTTTCCATGGTTTATAGGGAGCCTTTTTTGTTAGTTTTCTGTAATGTTCACCAAATAAGGATAAATAAAACCAGTTACTATCATTCATCTTTTTTTTTCATTCATCATTTAAAAAATTAGCTAAAAGATATTTCCTGATACAGTATTTTCTAGAATCTTGGGAGCATATGTATCAAGTCTTCCCCAGTCATAGATGTACCAGGTTATAAAGATCAGTGCTGTTACAGTAAAGTTTTAATAATTTTATGTGTTATATAATGAATTAAATGTTTGGTTATGGATATAATTTTATGTTTAGCAGCAATAACTTCACTTAAACAACGTTTTATTCTTAGATGAATATATAAATATTTCTTAGGGATCTTAAGAAGTCAGTAAGGAAGAAATGTGGCTCTTGCATAATCAGGGGATGAACTATGTTTTCTACACAGAAAGATTTGACAACATATTTGCTTTAATATTTCACATTGCCTTCTAAGAAAAAAATCATAAAATAGTGTTAACTTCTTTTATTTTTCATATTTTTTTAATGCATGAAGAAAGACATGTTCTTTTTTTTTTTTTTTTTATTACTCGGCTACTATTCCTGATATTTTATCAGTACTGAAAAATAGTATTCCAAAGACAAAAATTGGTCTGGGGCAAACTGGATTCTTTTCCTATCCTGTATCAGTCTCAGTGATCTTGGGCATTGATACATTTTTTTTTGTTGGACTCAATTTCCACATCTGGGACTTCTTCCAATTCAAAAAGACTGATTCCATTATAGGATTTTTTTCCTGTTGTATATATTAAAATGTTCATGCCGACATCATAGTCATTTTTATGTTGGGTACAGTGCTAAGATATGTAAATTCATTTGCATTCCTGTTTTATTAAATGCATAGGTGCTTGGAAACAATGGGTGTGGTGTATTAGTTATCTATTGTTCTGTAACAAATTACCACAATTTAGTGGCTTAAAACAACAAACATTTATTATCAATTTCAGTGGGTCCCAGTCCCACCTGGTTAGGCTCCATTAAATAAGTCTGCTAGGCTGTGTTTCCTGGAGCTAGAGTTCTCTTTCAGGCTCATGAATGAAGTTTGTTGCCAGAATCCAGTTCTTTGTCATTGCAGGACTGAAGTCCTTAGCTCTTGGAGGTCTTGCTTTTTCATAGGCAATACACTGTGTAGCCTGCAGAGTAGCATCTCTCTGTCTTTCACTTCTAGATCCTCCTTTAAAGGCTCACCCAAGCTATCTTTTGTTTAATTTTAATGACACCTGCAAAATCGCTTCACATTTATCATGGAAGGTAGCATAGTCATGGGAATGAGAGTTCACCTTTACCCCATCCTGTTGATTAGAACTAAACTGCATGTCCTAACTGCACTCAAAGAGAGGGGGTTGCACAAAGGCATGGCTCCTAGGGATAGGAATCACAATGACCTTTTTGGAATTCTGCCTGTTCCAAGTTAACAAGTCAAGATTTGTGATGTAGTTCTGCAACAGACAACAGTAGTCATTTTATTTCTCTATAGTTCTCTCATCCTTAAAACAGATGAATACAGTAATGTTGCATTGGTGTTACATGGACTAATGAGAGTATACACGCTAATTGTCCCTTGTAATTCTTGGTACATTGTTGGTTCTCTATTAGTAGTTATGATTACTACTGCTTTCGTTATTAATTTATTACTTGATGTTACCTCCTTTTGTGATAGGAACATTTAATTTCATCACAATATATTTTCACCTTTTATTTTCTTGATTCATACTCCTAATAGCTTTCAGAACTGATAACCACCAGCTCCTCTTAGAGATACTTTTTTTTTTTCTGATTTAGCTACTTCTGGGTTAGCTCCTTTGTCCTAGATTATTGCTTCTCTGCTTCCTTGCTCAGCCTTTCCTACCCATTCCAGACATCTAAACTGCCTCTGAATCTGAGCCATTTTATCTCTGAACTCTCCTGTCCCATTACCCCACCATGCTGGTGCCAGTAGCTATCCATTTCTTCCCTCACCACCGGGGCTCCCTGGTGAAGTCAGTTCCCTACAGTGTAGCCAGAGTGACCTTTTCAACATGAAGATCTGCTCATGCCAGTGCTGCGCTTAACCACTATGCCAACTTGATTACTTTTAGAATAATGACAAAAATCCTTATAGTGGCCACAGTCACCTAGCTGGTTAAGACATTAACCACACTGCTTACTCCAGACGGCACTCTGCTTTTTCTACCTTTATGTGCCCCTTTCCTTCCTTCTGCAAGGCAGTTACATATGCTTTTTCCTCTGCCTCAGGCATTCTTTCCATTCACTCATCCTTTTTGGGTTTTTTTTTTTTTTTGGTTTTTTTTTTTTTCCATAAATCAACTCTCTGATAACTTCTTCAGAGTGACCTCTCTGGGGCAATTCCCATAGAACTCTGTACCTTTACTTTGTTGCAAATTTGCACTTATTGGAGCTGTCTAGATTGAAGTCTGTCTACACCACGAGTGCAAGGACTGGGTTTTCTTTGGCTCACCATTAGGTCCCCAGTACACTTAGCTTAGTGTCTGGCACACTGCAGGTGCTCAATAAATATTTGTTAAATAAAAGAAAGAGACATGCATTTTCCAGACTATTAACAAGTTCTATGTAGTCCACACCTCATTTATAGGTATTATAGGAATAGTTACTACTGTTACCTTCTGCGTATTTCTCTAGGCTTCACTCTCTTCCATTATCTCCCCGTTTTCCATTTATATTTGACTCATAACATTTGTACCTTACTGAACAATACCTTTGGAATAAATGCATTCACAGAGATCATTTGACATATGGGTTCAGAATTTTCCCATAGACTGCCCTTGGTTCCTAGAACAATGCATCAACTCCAAGCCACAGAGGATTCCTTACTTCTCTAGGAGAGGCAAAGGGACAGTGATTGAAGAAAGTAAAGAAAAATGAAAAGATATCACTACATTATCTGACATATTTACCATATACCTGTAGATACCATTGGACCAAAGAATTTGGCAGTAGGACCAGAATTATAATCAAATTCAAGAATAGACAGATAACATCTGCAGGCATTGGACCTTCCACTTCCCTCCACCCGCCCTCATTTATTTTGTGTCATTGAAGAGGATGTAAGTGTGGAAAAATTAGTTCACAATACTTTAACAAATAACTTTCTATGTCCCCGTGTTGCTTATTACAGTTAGGTCTCTGGTTGGTTTTCTGGGTAAAGGTGAGTCTGTTGATATGTTATATCCTGTGTTCCTATTAGACCAAAGTAAGACAACACTTTATATTTCTGCAGCAGGACATCATTCATTCAATAAATCAGGATGGAGCAGAATCTCAGTGCTGAACTCTGTGTTAAGTACTGCCAACTAGAGGCAAAAGAGCAGGTCTTTTAGTTAAGGCTTTGGCCTCCACGTGGAGAAACCCCAGGGGATAGTAATACAACTCCTCCCACAGTAACTACCTCATTGCTTTCTCCATTTCAAATGTCAGTCTTATTTTGTATTTAACTGCCATACATAAAAGTAAAAACCAGTTTCCTCCAGAAGTTACCTCTTTAGTTTTGGTTTCAAGGTTTTGTGAAGTATCTCTATAAAGTACTAAGTCTTCAGATTCCTTTCTCTGTGTTGTGTTCTGTGTTCTGAATGCCTTATTTTTTTTTTTCCACTAGGATCGTTTCTCTTTTAATTGGAATGGGAAATGTATGTAGCAAGCATAGGAGTCTCTATGAACGCAGTTGCTCTCTGCCTGTGAAGTGGAGAACCCATTTACTATCTCAGTTGATTTAGCAGAAACCCAATGGAGAAGCTATTGCTGGCATCTGCATCTCTGACAGGCAAAAATGCAAAGCAGAGACATCTGTAGTAACTTTCTTAATAGAGTATAGATTACAAATGCTAATTCCAAGAGACAAATTAAGTTTTCTCCTTCCTAGTTCTATGAAACTTGTTCTTCATTTAACCTACTTTTGTTTAACTAAAGAAAGCCAGATGTGTTAAGTTGCTCTTTTCTCTGCTGTGGTTGGAGTTGATGAACTGGGCACCTCATTTCCATTGGTGTTTTCTCCACAGAAGTTCCACTGCAGGTTATGGGAAAGAAAGACAAAAATCAAGGCTAGAGAACAAGGGAAACAAGAGACCAGGTGTGAGAAATTGCAGGGATTTTTTTTCTTTTCAGAAGTACACTACACAGATTTTTCACTCCCCAGAAATAGAATAAAGTTAAGGAACAAAAAGATCGGTCTATTTCATCTCTTTTTAAATTAAAATCCTCCATTAAAGGATTCAACTTATTGGTTTTTTTGTTGTTGGGGTTTTTTTTTTTTTTTTTTTGGTTTTGTTCTTTGTTTTTAAACATTGGGCATTTTCAGGAGGTTTGACAGTCAATAAAACATATTAATGTCTTCTACTTTTGGTAAATCGAGGTTGAACAGCTTAATGAATAGACCACATGTGGAGGTACACACAATCATCCCCCACACCCAGCCATTAATATCTTCCCTGTGAAATGTTTATGACTGTAATTGCAGCTCTGATTATATATTGTGTGAACTTGAAGTACGTTATTATATTGGGTGACTAATGGAATTTAGTGACAATGCACAGAAATTGGTATTCCAGAAAAGAGTTGAGTTTTAAATTGTATTCTTTCCTGAGTTTGCAGTGCATTTCATGGCTCATCTACCTCACAGCGTGTTTGTGGCTGATGGATTGAAATCTTTCTTCTGAATAGTAAACATCAGAGAAATTTAGTCTTCCCGTAGCTTGCTTTTCTCAGTTTTCTCATCACTCATTCAGAATAGCAAAAGTAAATCCTTGACTACTGCTAATTCACTTTAATCCATACATAATAAAGGAGAGGGCACATCTGCCTGGCCTATATTGTGGTAGATGTATTGAGGGGCCCTGGGAACATGGTTTCCATGCTTTGCAAGGAGGCATCCTGTGCTTTGGAAATCAGGGCATTATTACCTCATTCTTCCATTACTGGTTCAGGTAGCTCACAGGCCTCGGGATTCTAGTCCCCTTTCCATTACCGATTAGCTTAAAGGTGATAAGAACAAATCTCCTTTTTCACTTTTCTATATATGTCTCTAATGTTAAGAAGTATGACACAAAGGTTTTATAGTATGGCATTTTTAGAAAACATAAAACAACTTCAGCGCTTGATTTTCTGAACATTTAGAGACATTCACTTGTATAGAGTAAATTTTAATGCTCAGGACACTAATTAAAGATTGATGGTATTTGTATTTCAATAGCTTTTCTTCAATTAAATAAAATTGAAGCCTACATTATTTATCATGAGGCACATTTTGGCATTCAGTAGGTGTCATGATAGTTAGAGAGTCTCGAAACAACATAATGTAACATATATGTAATGTATAGTTAACCTAAAAAGACCTTGTAATACAACCCTATGAATGAATATAAATCAGCATTTGCCCAAGTATGGTCTGTGGGTCAGCAGCACCAGCATCACCTGAATGCTTATTAAAATGCAGGTTCTCAGGCTTGCCCCAGATTTACTGAACCAAAAACTCTGATGGATGGCACCCAGCCAAGAAATGTTTTAACAAGTCTTCCAGGTGCCTCTACTGTAGGCAAAGGTTAGAGAGCCACTGGTATAGAAAGTATTATCATATTCATTTTATAGATAAAAATGATGCTTGACATGGTACAATTATTAGCCAAATGTATAACTAATTAACTTCAGGGCCCTTCTTCAAACCCATGCCTTCTGCTTCAAAATCATATGATCTCCCTGTGTTAAAGAGCAAAGTAAAGAAATAGTGACTTCCAGAGTTAACTGGAAAATTAACTCTTCAATGAATTGAGAAAGGGACCATTTCACTGCTTTCAAATAATGAGAGTAGCTTGTTAAAGCTATTAACACAAGAAAATTAACCTAGAAAAAGTTTTAATGACACAAGTAACATTTCTGTGGTCATGTGCATTGGGTTCCTCATTTTCTTTTTAGTGGTGGAGCGAATAGGATGTAGTTAAATCCCAGAGGGGTGGCTGTTGCATGTTAATAGAAATGGGAGACACTATTTTTAATCATTACTTTCTAGCTGAATGAGTCCATGGGCAGCTTTTCCACCCGGGTCTTTCCCATGCCACATTACACACACTGATAGTGCCCTGTGGTGGTTTTGCTGCACACACAATTTTACTTGCAGGCAAGAGAAGTTTCTTAGTTGCTATGATATCTAAGTGAATCCCCAGGGCAGCTGGAGTTAACTACCCTCTGTGATTTGGAGAAATCACATTTCCTCTGTAGCTAAAAGTAGAAAAATGTTCATTATCTATAATGTGAAAACTTCTCTGCAATGACTCCTGCTAAGATCTAGTTCTTGGTGAACTTAGTTTGAACTCGGTGTGTATGAACAAACAAGTTTAAGCCTATTGTTCGTTCAACTGGACGGAATTTCCTTGAATAGGAAATGTTACTATAAAATTAGATATATGTAGTGTGTATGATTTTATTCTGTATATATGTAGAGCATCATGCAATACACATGAAAAAGTGCTTAAACATGATCATTACAGTTTTACAAGTAATTATAAAGAGGACTCCAAGTCCAGATGTGAAGATGCTACCTGTCCCTGTGCCCATGCTGTGTGTACTGAGTGACTCTTGCTTTTCTGTGTACAGTTTCTGCCTCTGTGCACTTGTGTAGTCATATCCTCTCTCTAGGACCACCCTCATTGCCTCCCTTACCCCTAAGACACAGAATTATAAGGCTGGCAGACTCCATGTAATCCTTGTAAACTGGCTAAAAGACCCCACAGCCTTTTTCATCCCGTATCTGCAGTGCACTTTGAAGCACTTTAGTATCTTACTGCTTTAGAAAGTGAATATTGGAGGCCTCCCTGGCGGTGCAAGGTGTTAAGTCTCAGCACTATGAAGCTATGGGCAGCCGCTGAAGCACAAGTTCGATCCCCGGCCAGGGAGCTGACCCCCATGGCATAGCAGACCTCTCCTGTCTCGCCCACTACTCCCCTCAGCAGTGTATTTCAGTAGATCCTCCTGTTCTGCTCCCCACTCTGTCTGGTGAATCCTCTCAACCCCCTATACCTCTGGCCTACACCCCAGTTCTTGTATGTATAAATAAATAAAATAAATCTGAAAGTGAACATTATGCCAATTGACTCTTATCAAAGACCTACATTAGTACCTATTTTTGCTAGCAGAAAGAAATCTAGAGGATTTTCCCTTTTAGGACAAAATGCCAAACTTGACAGTAATGTAAATAACATCAGCATTGGTCTTGCAGCAGTTGTTCTAGAGGCATCATGCACCCTTTAGTCAATTATCTTGCAGTATTTTCACTCTGATCTTTGTTCCTAATACCTCTATGTTTATTTGGTATCCTGTTTCTCAAATACTCACTTAGTTTTTGTCATCTAGATTGAACTCCACTTTGGTTCTCTTCCTGTTTCTCCTCTTCAACATATGTTTTGACTGTTGTTGTGGAGATTAAACCAGGAACAAATGATCCGCCTCTTCTTATCTGAGGGTTCTGTTATGGATTTGCTGAGTGAAGTATCGTGTTCTCTAGCTGATGCATTTCTTTTCTAGCATCATAAGCAACCTTCAGTATTGTGGATGGTGAGGGCTTAGAGGAACTTTGGTGCCAGTTTCTCTGCCCTGCAAATCCCTTACTGAGTTGCTACCTGGGAAGATTTCCATAGAATTGGGAATATTTCCATAGTAACACTCAGCAGAGGAATGGGTTAAAGAATAGGCTAAAATGAGGAAAGGAAACTTACAAGATCAAGTGGAGCAGAAGAAGCAAAGACTCTATCTGTCCTCTAGCCCACAGAGGAATGTGCTGAGGCCACGTTGGACCTGCTGTGTGTTTCCTTTCCTGCTAAGGGACTCCACCTCCTCTTTGACCCTTATTACACTACAATCATGACATCAGTCTTAGATGGGAAAATAATCAGGCACTTTTGCACCAAACATCTACAGTTGGTGTCAGCTATTTCAAGGCTTTGTCTGGGCACACCAGCTGACAGCTACTGCTATCTGGAGGGTCTTGAGCAGCTGAACTGTGGTGCAGTGCCTCCTGCTGGTGAAGGGGATTAATGCTGCTGGCTCATGATCTGGAAAAAGTAGGTTCTGGACATAGGATGGATTAACTTTAGATGGCTCTTCGCATTGCACCACAGTCCTGCTGAGTTGATGTTAAGAGTTCACTGTATAACTGGGTCATGAGCTTGTCACAAATCTCATAACTCAGTGTCCTAGCCTGGCTTTCAGCCTTTGCATCCTGTCCCTCATATTCCTTTCTGGTGTCATCTTCCATGACCTTTCTTCATATGTTCGGTACCCCAGGAATGGGATACTGAATGTTCCTCATATGAACCCCCTTCCTCATGCTCTTCCTTACTTCTAGATGCTTCTTCTCCTCTTCCTGCCCCTTCCCCTGCAGTGTCCTCCATGTATAAGTGCTTAGAGGCCATGAATACCACAAGGAACTACTGAAACCTCTGATCCTTTCTTTTTTGGATATTTGCTTCCCCCCCACTTGGTTTCTGCATACTCAGTACTCCTCCCTGAACTTTTCTTTGAATGCTTATCAGTTAATATTTAATTTGGCATAAACATCTCTGCCTGCTCTTTCACATATTTATGTGTTTAATTTCCTATTTAATGGCAGATCCATCCAAAGATGTGATCGTATCTTTTGTGTCTTATGTCCTTGAGTACCTTGCGTATTATAGGTGTTCAATAATGGTTAATGAATAAATGAAAAGATCAGGCATAACTGTATGTGTAAATGTTTGAGGTGGAAGGAGACAGTGAGTGATGCCAATCCATCTCTTTACCTCATCCAAGTAAACTGGGTATCCTATGAGCTGATGGGACCATCTCCTTTCATCCCCTCCACCCTAAATTCCTCATGATACCATATACTTAAACTCAGAGTGACTCTTGTGATTATTTTTTCAATAGTGGAATAGGGATGCCTGTTGCATCATGACTTTGGAATGGCCTGTCGGATAGACTCGGAATCCAAACCATGCACATTATACTTTGAAAGCATGTTAGAACTACATGTTAAAGCTAGCATTTAGCAGTTTGCCATCCTCTTCTTTCCATTTTAATTCAATTGATATGTGATATAGGAGAAAAACATATCCCTGTTGCAGAGAAATCTTCTGGCAGGTCTCCAAATGATATTCTATTTTTTCTAAGTGATATCAATGACATGAAACAAAGAAAAGATTCCTGTGTGGATGCTTAACAATTTCACATTTTTGTCTTCCAGGAGACAGAGCTGTTAGATCTCAGCCTTGTCAAGGATGCCAGATGTGGGAAACATGCCAAAGCTCCTAAGGTAGGAAGCCGAGCGAGCGCGTACACCAGCTGCCGTCGGTTACAGAGCTGCGTCCCAGTGTCACTGATGGCCCCGATTGCAAGTTTCTCTGTAGCAGATGCTCTAACACCCTATACAAACAGCCGGTCCTTCCACAAGCCAGCTTACCCTAAACACTTTCATTTTTGTTAAAAGAAAGAACGAGTAAGGAAATATACAGGCAGTCAGATATATCCTTTCATTTTGTTTCCTCTCATTTTAGTTTTGCTTGGAAAAAAAATAACATTGCCAAAACGACCAGGTAATTCTAAATAGTTAAAATGTTGTAGAGGTTTTGAAAAACTCTTTGGTCCTTCTAAGCACACATGAACTCAACTTTGGATAAGCAAGATCCTATAATTCACCACCTTTGCAACCGAATTCATTCTATCTGTGAGTCAAGGGCTGTCAAATTTTTTTCTGCAAATGTATCTATGGAGGACCAGCATGCCTTGAAGTCAGTTGTGTGGAATGTTAGTGTTTTGGGGTTTGAAAAACTTATTGATGAAATAGTTGGAGCAATGTTTGCAGTTTATTTTTGAAGATCATTTAAAAATATTGAATAAAGACATATAGATATATATATATACACAGAAATACATTTTAACTTAATTACCTGGTAGGTTATAATGGCAAGGATTTGTTGACTGTCAAACGGGGAAACTAATCTTTATTCTATTTAAATTTTAATTAAATAGTAATGTAAATATTTCCTTTCAAGCAGACAGAATATTGGCAAATGAGGAAGCACAGATGCCATTTAGGAATGCTGCTTCTTTTCTTAATTGATAAAACAAATAGTGATTTTCTACTTGAGTATCTGCTTGCAACTTTTGTTTTATTCTTTAAAAGTCAAAATACTTTCTTTGACATCAAAAGTGTCTGTTGCTGTGAAGTTGCAGAAAGAAAAATGGTCACCTGAAAAATGTTACTCTTCAGATAGATAAGCCAGAAGTTGCTCATGAAGTCTGCCATAAAGCAAATACTCAAATACTGGTTTTATTACTAAAAGGGTTAAAATTATCTACAGGAAACTGAAAAAAAAATCACTATTTTCAAAAAAAGTTTCTGTAACTGTTTCATGTGAAAACATATTTACGTATATCTCAGTAAGATAATGGAGTTTTGATAGTTTGGTCTCAAGCTTATCATCATTAATGCTGTGTTGATTCAAACTTGTACACAGTTTTAAGTATAAGAAAGCATATTTTCTTCAACCATCAGCCAAGCTTTGTGTAAACCTGGTAGTTCTAAGAACTGTGTTGACAACATAGTTATAAGTTTGTCTTTCAACACAAGTTTATTGGCCTCATTTGAAGTGTCATTGTAAATATTGGCTAAAGGCAGATGCCTATACTCCATCAGAACCCCTTTGTCTCCAGGTGTGGAGGGAAGGGGGGATCAAAGTCAGTTCCTCTGTCACATGGGGAGTTTCCTTTCAAGCTTGAATCTATCTCCTTTATTGCCATGCACAGCCCTGTTTACCAATTAAATGTTTCATCTCTGGATGCGGTTTAATAAATGTCATTTGAATGTTGAGAAATGAATAAAACGAGGCTCTGTATTATGCTTAGTTAGATAAACCACGATTGGATCCTAAATTGCTTCTCTTGAGGACAGACTGTGACACTCAGAATACTCTTGACTTTTACTGTTTGTTCCATCAAAGATTGCTTTCTCCATCCATGTTACTTTTTGCCCTTCTTTTCCCTTGTTGGTGTTCAAGAGCATCAATCTACTTTTAAGATTTTCAAAGCCTGGTTCTGATGCATGTTACCTCTGTGACCTTCCTAAGATTCAGACTTCTTCCTTTTTGGCTAAATGGTGTTGGTGGTGGTGGTGGTGGTGGTGGTGATGATGATGATGGTGATGATGGTGGTGGTGGTGGTGGTGGTGGTGGTGGTGGTGGTGATGGTAATGACCATATCATTATTGTAAGGATCAAATGAAATGGTTCACTAACAAACCTTTAGCAGAAGCATGCTCAAACTGCTTGTGGAATCACTGGAGAGCTTTAAAAAAATGCTAATACCAGTTCCCTACGCCCAGAGATTCTGGTGCCACAAGAGTCTAATTGAAAAAGTATGGTAAGTATTGAAAGGCAAATTTGCAGCAAAATTTGAGCACCTCTGCCTTAAATTATCACTACTATAGGGGCCTCCCCGGCAGCGCAGCGGTTGAGCGCTGCGCTGTGGAGCTGTCGGCAGCAGCGATGCGAGTTCGACACCCAGCCAGGGAGAATCCCACATGGTGCGGCAGACCTCTCCTGCCTCGCCCGCTGCTCCCCTCAGCAGTGTATTTCTGATCTGCCTGTTCTGCTCCCCACTCTGTCTCTGGTGAACCCTCTCGCCTCCCCGCGCCTCTGGACTGTACCCCAGCTTGTATACATAAATAAATAAAATTCTAAAAAAAAAAAAATTATCACTACTGTAAAAGCACTCACCAAATATTAACCACTATTGTTGGCATTATCATCATTACCTTTGTACTTATTATTATTGAAAATTTCAAGTCAGATTGGCAAAAGATCAATTTTCATTTCAGTTGCTTAATTTGGAAAAGGTTATGTTACAGAGAAAGATTGGAGGAGGGAATTTGCTGAAAGGGGTTTTGTGTATTGACAGGCAAGGAAGAAATTGCTATTAATATTAGTTTAATAATCTTTAAATTGCAAAGAAAGCTACAGCTCAAAGTGTAAAAATAAAAAGATAATTCATAAAAATGATTGGAACGTATTGAAAGTTTCAGTTGATATGCCGGGTTCTGATGAAATCTCATTCAGCTGTTCAAAAATATCACCAAGGTATAGGTGCCTTTTTCTCTCACCTGTGTCACTCCAAGGGCCTGGACAGGATCCCTTTTCTATCTTCTAGATCTCCTTGTGGCCAGCAGTGCTTCATGGCAGGGGCCAAAGAGAGACTAGCTTCCTCCAGAATATTCCAGAATGATTTCCTTATACCATCTCATAGGAGGAGGAAGAAGGCCCCAGAAGCAAAAAACTAAATAAGAGGAGACCACCAAGTTGGTTAGAATGAAAGCAATAGGACTAAGTAGAAGGTCATGAAGTAAAGATATTAGTAAGAATTGAAAGAAGCTTGGAAATGTAGGAAAGGCAATGTAACATGAAGGTGGATTGAGGGGTCTACTTTCTTCAGGGATTTTCAGGACATTTGTGAAGCAGGTCTTTATCAAAATACCCAGGCATCCCACAAATACTTATCTGTGTACTATTATTTTTTTTTCATAGCATCTCATTACATAAAAATTCATGATCTGGCCGCAGATGATCTATTTTCCATGCCCGCTGTGATTTCAAATAACAAAGGAAATAGAAAAGCATCTGTATGTTGCCCTGTTAATGAATTTTAAATATTGACTTCCAACATAATACATATGATACCAGCTCTGCATTCCTGTGCACAGCCTTTGTTCAAGTTACCTGTTTTGAAATTATTTACTGGAGAGAAATTGGGAGATTTTTATCCAAATGTGCAAACTAAAGCAAATGAACAAGCACCTTATCCTTGGGATGGAGAAGGAAATAGGGAGTTTTTGTTTAACAAGTAGACTTTTAGTTTGAGATGGTAAAAGAAGTTCAGAGATGAATGTTGATACTGGTTACACAGCACAACACTGTAAATTTACTTAATGTCATTAAGTAAATTTATTAAAATGTTAGATTTTGTGTTATGTATATTTTACCACAAAAATAAAAAGTAAGTGATTGGAAAGGGGGAGTCAGAGAGGAAAGAGGATGAGTACAGAGCTTGTCCCAACACCTGAAAATACCCTTTTATTTCCTTTCTTGCTCTCTTCTCCATCCCCCCTCCCTCCCAGGTTTATGAGATGTGTAATGGTTTGCACATGGTATCTATGCCACATACACTCAGCTCTCTGGATATTCACTCTAGAGGGAAATTTGCTTTTAAAAAGATTGCTTATCAGTGTGGGTTTTGTCTATTAGTGGCTCCTGACCCAGCGGATCAGTGTAGTAGCTCATGTGCAGTATCAATGCAACGAAATAGATGTGACTAGAATAAAAAACATCAGTGTCTTGAGCCAAGCATGTAGTTTTGTGAAGCTTCCTGTATGTGAGTGCATGTTTAGGATCAGAGCATGAAGTATATCTTCTACTCAGGACTGACTAAAAGGCTTCAAAGTTACTGCTGAAAAAGATGTTATTTATCTTCAAGATCTTAGGAAGTATTGCATCCTTAGGTGTATTGAAATGTAGATTTCAAGCTAGATTTCAATGTAGATTTTCAGGCTGAAAACATGGAGTTGTTGGTTTGGCTGCCAACTGTGCCGTTAGCAAGCTTGCGGAAGTAGGTTCTTCTATCTATGCCTCTATGTCTTCATCTATGAAATAGGATGGGGAGTGCAGAATTTTAGGTGTGTCAGTTCTGTCACCCTTGATTCCAACATTTAAAGTGGGCAGTTAAGCACGTCAAGGCACTCCATTGTACAGATTATGAAACTGATGTCAAGCAACTTACCTTGGTCATACCCAATGAAGTGAACTTGAGAAAAAAAAAAAAAAGGTCACATTCTAACCAAGGGAGAGGTGCTTTGCAAACAAAAAGAAAATAATAGACGCTGTCAAACTTTGCGCATGGCTTATCCAGAGCAATTCAAGCAATGGTTTGGACTCCAGAGCAAGCAACCCCATGGTCTCAGACTTGGCTGTTAGTCCTTGACTTTCAGCTCTCAGTCATGTTATTGAAAAGTATTTAGTATTTCTGTAGTTTTATTTTCAAACTGTGCTTTGTGTAAAGAAAAAAAGCTTCCCATGCTTTGCTGACAATTAGCTAGTTCATTTTTTCTGTCAATTTTATTTCAGATGTTCAATGTCAATTTGAATACTACTTCTTGAAAATATTCAAGTCACAACTAAATCCTAGGTGGTATATAGTATCACCAGAACTACACAAGGTAGATTTGAGTGAAACTAAATTTTAAAAATTAATCAGGTATTTTTTCCTAATCCATATATTAAAATGGTGGCTTTTATATTGCGATCTTTATTGATTTGATGAATAGTCACTAAGTGCCTGCATGTTCCAGGGACTGAGGAAACAGCAATGAACAACAACAAAAAAGACACGTCTGCTCTCATATAATATTCTGTGATTATATAATAAACTGGTGATTTTGATTAATGGGATCTTAGAGAAAGAGAGAGAGACAGAAAGAGAGAGAGAGATTTATCTGATTTACCATGTGACTGATTACCTGTGGGTAAATATTCTCACCCTGGTAGGTTTGAAACCACAACCTTGCAGCAGTGAACTCAGGCTCAGAAAGCACAGCCCTTACCCCTGTGAGGAGCTGGCTCCAGTGCCTCGGTGCACACGGGAACAGATAAAAGATGAGTTCCATTGAGGCAGAGCAGGATGGGAGACCATAGACCATATATGATAAGGCTTGCTATTTTGTGGAACCACATTGAAGTACGTTCTCTTAATAAGATTGGGGTCATATGAATAGGTGTGAATTAAAGGCAAGGTAAGCACTCTGGGCAAGAACAAAATCCCTGAGGTGGGAACATGCAAAGAGGAATAGCAAAGAACTAGTGAAAGGGTGCAAGACAGAAAGGATCATCAGTCAAAGACATAGCCAGGGCTGTCTAAACTTTAGAGGCCGCAGTAGTGAATTGGCTTTTCTTCTGATAGAACTGACCAGGTCTGACTTAGCTTTTAAAAGCACCACTGGCCACTGTGTTAAGGGTAGACAGAGCATGCAGGGAGAACAACAAAATGGCTGATATAAATATCCTGCGCCGTGTGGATGATGATTTTGACCAAAAGGGGAAAAATGTCAGACTCTAAATAGAATTTGAAGGTGGAACCACAGAGTTTGTTAATGCATGTGAGATCCAAGAAAAAGGATTCAAGAGTTATGCTTAGTTCTTGCAACAAAATCTATTTTGACCTGGGAAAGTAGAGGACTTGAGTTTCCATGCCCTGGGGTTGGAAGGAAGAAACACATTTACATCGAGGATTTCAGATGTTGGTTTTGGATATTAAAAGTTTGAGATGCCTATTATTGTCTCCATGATAATGTCATATTTGGATATATAAATCTGGATTCAGGAGAGCTGTTGATATAATTTTGAATATTTGAAAGCTCAAATCCAAAAGAAATCCTCTAATGAATGTAGATACAAAAGGAAGAGGTCTGATATCTGAGTCCTGGGATCTCCAGTGTTTAGACTTTGAGGAGATGAGACAGAACCAATAAAAGAGACTGAGAATGGTACATTCCCAAAAGAATTGAAAGCAGGGACCTCAAACAAATACTTAGAACCTGTGTTCATATCAGTTTTACACTCAGTAGTGACATGGTAGGAACAAATCAAATGCCCACCCATGGAGGAGGGGGTAAATAAAATGTGGTATATACATACCATGGAATATTATTCAGCCTTAAAATATTTCTAGTATGAGCTGCAAAAGACATTATGCTAAGTGAAAATAAGTCAGACATGAAATGTGTGTTTCCTCTTATATCGGGGACTAAAGAGGTCAGATTCATAGAAGTAGAGAGTAAAATGGCAATTTCCAGGAACAGAGAGGAGTTGAGAAATAGGGAGCTTTTGTTTAACAAGTAGAGTTTTAGTTTGAGATGGTAAAAGAAGTTCAGAGATGAATAGTGATATTGGTTACACAGCACAACAGTGTAAATTTACTTAACGTCATCAAACTATGTTTGAAATCTATTAAAATGGCAGATTTTGTATCATGTATATTTTACCACAAAAATAAAAAGTAAGTGATTGGAAACGGGGGGTCAGAGAGGAAGAAGAAGGATGAGTACAGAGCTTGTCCCAACACCTGGACTGTATTTCAGGAAGGAGGAAGTAGGCATTTGGCAAAATGGTGGGATTTCCTTGTAGCTCTTTTTTCCCCCACTTTTGCACTTTTTTCACTTTACCAAGGATGACGTTTTATAGTTGCTTTATTTTTTTTCCTTTTCTATCAACATTTTCTGCTAATATTCAAAATAGGCTACTTATTTAAGAGTTGTCAAATCTCAAATAGCTCATCATAGAATTGGGATGCCAATATATAAATCTCATAATGAGCTGTTATTTGGATGTTATACAACAGTGGTTTCAATGAATCATCCATGAGGCCTGGAGTTGAAATAAGTGCTTTATTATTGTCCCCCTTTGCTGATTATAAGCTATTTTCCCTGACTTTGTACAAAGCTTTGTGTGAAGCTGCAGACAGAATTTGATGTAGATATTTGAGGTTTGGAAAAGAAGAAACCTTTTACACAACAAAATAGTTTTCTTTCTTTCTAATTAATTGTGAAGGAGATCTGCCTTTGGCCCTTATTCTTGGTTCCAAATATTTCATAATATACCTGATATGGTGTAATAATTTTTGTTGTTGTTGTTTTGGGCTTTTTCTTTTTTTGGTCATTCTATTTCCATAAATGTGTGTTTATTTACATCATTACTAAATCGAGAAAAATAAAGCTGAAAATTCACGGAAAGATCTGTGTAATGGTTCTGACAGCTATTCACATTTATCTCCAGATGTAAATTATATGGCAGAGTTCCTTTTTTATGTTCATTAAATTCCATAGATGTCAGTGGTTTCCTTGGAAACAAAAACCTTTATATAACTAACTAGTCAGAGATTTGGTAGCAGAAATATCAGATGTTGAGGGGGCAAAGAATGGTTCCCTTGGTAGATCTTTGCATTTAAAACTCTTCTGCATTTTCTACCTGTACCTCATTCTCATGGCCATTCAATAGTGAACAAGACAAGATTTTTAAAGCTACCACAATTAAAGTATAGAATGTCTTCTCTAATGGTTGAAAGCTTTTACTTTTGTAAAAAGCAATCACAGATCGATAAAGTTTTTCCTGGAATGTTGGTTTACATCCCAATCCCAGAAGAGATTGAGATGTCTCTTATCAACAGTTAATGTGAACATTTGAGCCATGATTTTCTTCTTCAGTATTTCTGTGTCTATCTATAAAATATGATGAACTGATATGTGTGTGACTAATAAAGATTCTATGTTTTTTATAATGACAAGCATTTGTCTCAGCACTCTGTTACCAAAGAGTTCAAAAGGTCCTTGAAGGATGGTAGGGATCAAAAGGGTAGGCTATAGCTCTGACAAAGGGTAACAGCAGGAGAAAGAGTGTTTACATTGTGGGCCAGAGTGGACTCCTTGGTGAAGACAGGATTGGTAATCTGAATTCACTAAACCACAGGTCTTTTTAAAAAGTGGGATTCATTTTATCATTGCTTCTATTTGGTGTTATTTCAGCCTAAATCCAATTTGTTCTACATGCAGTGACACAAAATTGCGTTTGGGAACTATTTCTCATTTTAATTCTTTCAGTGCAATAATACGCCATCTTGTGGATATATTGAATATTAGGTTCTTAAATTAATTCTACATACTGATCAAATCTTTAAGCCAAGGATTTCAAACTTGTGTTCTGATACAGAGATATAAGAAGCACTTGGGGAGCATTAAAATCTGGATGTTCAGGCCTCACCCAGATCAATTAAATCAAAGTGTCTGGTGTGGGACTTAAGCATCATTTTCTTTAAAGCTCCCCAGAGAATTTTGTGTTCTGTCCAGTTTGGGAACCATTACTCTAAGTAAAAAGAGTAGCAGCATAAATGGATGGTTTGTCTTTTGAAAACACCTCTTAGTGTTTTCAATATGCTGTAATAAGGTATCACAGACTAAGTGGATTAAACAATAGAGATGTATTTTCTCACAATTCTGGATACTAGAGGTCTGACTCAAGGTGTTATTTCTTCTGAAACCACTCTCCTTGGCTTAGGGTTAACAGTCTTTTCCCTTTGTCTTCACGTGGTCCTCTCAATGTGCCTGCCTGTGTCCTTGTTTCCTCGTCTTAAAAGGATACTAGTCATTGGATTAGGGGTCACCCTAATGACCTCATTTTGCCTCAATTTTCATTTTAAAGATCATATCCCCTAATACAGTCACACCGAAGGGGGTTAGGACTTCAACATGAATATTGAGTAGAGTCAATTCTGTTCACATCTGTATTTCCTCACTCTATTTACAAACATTAGTTCACAATTTACCAGTGAAGTTTTTTTTTCTTGATAATCAATGCGATTGTCAAAGTGAATAGAAATGTGTAGTTGGCACTGTTGAGTCAGATGGCCAAGGTGCAATGTCAATTACTAGTTACATAAACCAGCAAGATATTCTGTATCTCTGAGACTTAGTTTTCACATCCAAATTGCAGAAATAATATTCATATATATTTTATCTGGTTACTGTAATGAGTCAATGATAAATGTACATAAAACACTTAACATAATTCTCACTCCCTTTATATATGTTACATAGATTTCATGCATCATCGTTGAGTTTTAGTTGAGTAAATAAAATATACAGTTAATGCTCATGTGATGTAAAAGACAAAAGCAAGTTAGAATTGCATAAATTACCTATTTATGTAGAATTCCAGGTACGGCTATGGATCTTGTCATACTGAGAGATACATACTTTTGCAGCTCTGGTATTTAAACATATTTCTGAAATCTACTTTTATATATTAACTTTAGAGAAATGAACATGAAGCAGATTTATCTTTGCAGTCAAAAACCAGCCTGTAGAGACCATCACTACAATCCAGTGTACTAGACATAGAGTTCTTTAGGAAACTGTCTAGATTTGCAAACAATAAATAGATTTTCCCAACAAACAAAATAATTTTAGAGCAATTTATTTTCAAATAAGAACAGGCTGGTTCTTATCTACACTATGAAACAATTTGGTCAAAACCTGAAGCACTTTTTGAAATAGAAAAACAAGAGTTGGATTCAGAGAGACCCAGATTGTAATCCCAGTGTTTATAATAGCTGAGATATTCCAGGAAGGCTTTTTCATTTCTCTGTGGGAGTGGTAATACCTGCTGGATAAGATTGTCCAGTGAGTTGGATGAAGGTTGGGAAGGGTGCAAGTTACAATGTTGGATTCATCTTAGGAACTCACTTTTAACTGCTGCTTAATCCTCCCTGTCTTGGGTTCATTTTGGCTTATTCTTAGAACTCAGTGATAGATAGGTAATTAAGCATGTATATCACCTGAACTGAGTTCTTGTTGAGAGTAGGTTTGAAAATAATTTGACATATGTTCCAATAGTGAAAATACTGGAATGTAATTTGACACATTATCTAACAGGAAAAAAAGTCTGAGGACTGAAGGCAATATTTCTGTGCACTATGGAGTTTGTGAGAATTAAATGCTATATCTAAAAATGGCTTTACTGGTCATTATGTGTGATATAGCAGTATTAGTTTGTGAACCAGCTTGATAGAGTGGAAAGAACTTAAAGAATATATACTAGAGATTCATTTTTATAATCTTCAAGTGGGAAATGGTTAAAAATTCCTAAGCTCCTTCTATTTACCACAAAAGCATGAAATCCTACTTTACAAACTCTGTGGTGTGACATCTGACACACAGTAAGTATTTTCAGGAATAAAATACATTTTCACCATAGTTTTTTTCTCTTTTCTGAACAGTTAACATTACACTCTTACATGTGAAATTTCAAGTACCTGAGGAAAATAGCACTGATCTATGTAAAAAGTGGTGATTGACAATCAAGCTATGTAGTAAAATATGTGCTACTTGACATAAAGTTTTCTAATGATACTAAAGTTCGGGTCCATGGTGATTTCTAGGAATTGAAGTGACCTAACGAAAGAAGCAGAATAGTTGTTGGTGTATAATTGTGAAACAGGATTTGGATCTAGCAGGTCATAAAATCTGCCTTTCAGTCTCATGCACCAAGGCATTTTCTTGTGCCTTTTGGTGCTTCATCATCGAGGTGTTTCTTGACATTTTAATTTGTGTCCAAGCATTATTGGCTTCAGGTAAGATAAGTGGGGCTGGAAGAATAATGTGCTGATCACTGGTGACCATACATAGGCATGACCCTGTGATGGGTCATGTTATTTTTTCCCTCAGGACAAGGAAGACTTCTAAAAACAATTCAGTCTTTCTCCAGGTCAGTTCCTTGAGATACTAACAAGGATTAGGAGAGAAAAGTGTTGTCCTATCTGTTGATTGAAAGTCTTAGGAGATACTTTTTTTTAATATATAGCACTTTGCAGAGTCTGTAATGTTAGACCTGGATTGGAGCTATATTCCTTTTTTTTATGCTGGGTCTTTTTGTCAATCACATCTTACAGAGTTAGTGTGCTTTTGCTTTTTTTTTTTTTTCCCTGCATTCACCTATGGTTATTTTATATGACGTTAACATGCTCCTTATTGGGACTGTAACCACCAGGAAGGGTGATGCCGATACCCAGTTAAAAATGTTAGTTCTTGGGCAATCTAAACCAAGTCTCTTTTAAATAAAAAAAAATTCCTTTGATAATATACAACTGAATTTATCTTGTGCTATATTGTTTTGAGTTTTAATCTTTATTAGCTTTAGTTCCACCTTATTTTCAAATTTCGATCTTTGTTGATGACAGAAACTCATCCGCATTGCTAACATATCATTCAAAACACAAGAATTTAATTTATTTCCACTGTAGCTAGAATGACATTTGGCTAAATTCAGACCAACCTAGTGCATGGCTCACAGATTGGGTGGAATTCTAGGTCTACTGGTCGCTTTTGTGGAAATCAGTTTCCTATGACTTTTCATCCTATAGTGTAAAATTGATACATGTGGATTCTTGGAAGGCACTGAAATCAATATAGAGCTTGAATTGAATTTGAATTAAAAGCAAATAGAAGTTACTTAGGGAAAAATATATTTATTTTTCCCAGTAGAACTCTAGCAAGATTCATTTTTAAAAATTTCCTTTATTTTTATTGTGGTAACTTGATGCACAGCACTGTATATGTTTTAGGAATATAGGTTTGCCCCTCTTCAGATGTTCTGTTGCCACACCACTCCGCCAGCAGAGCACAAACAACCCTCCAACATCCACCCTTTGCCCCTTCTACCTCCCCACTTTGCTGGGAGCAGTAATTTTTAAATGCCTTAGTTTCTTCCTAAATCCCTTAAAAGAAAGAAAGAGAGAGAGAGAGAGAGAGAGAGAGAGAGAGAGAGAGAGAGAGAGAGAGAGAGAGAGAGAGAGAAATGAAAGAACTTTAATGATTCCCTGGTTCACATGAATTGACGTCAATGCCCTGAAATGAGGCTTTTACTCTGTAACCTCAGGGTGAGGGGACAGCAGTGTTAAGACTCCCTGCCAGTGTTAAGGCATGTTTCATACTTGGGAGTCTATGAGTTATCCTTAAAAATAATGGTCATTAGTGCCAATGTTTAAAAGATTTGAAGTCGGGATCATTATTTGGCAATTTGGAGCCTCTTTACAGCAGTGCACTCAGTATTTTCCTTTAGATATTCACATTTGCCTTCTATCTTCATGGAATCTTCTCCCTATACTAGCAAAGAATTCACTTTGAGTGATTCCTTAAACAATGAAAAAGGTAGTTTTCCTCATATTCATATTTCAAAATTACTAAAGTAATGTTTAAATTTCTCCATTAAACCTTTCCTTACTAGGGAATTTCATGACTTGTAATATCTGGTTAAAAATCTGTTTAAAAAAATGATCAAACATGACATTTCTCTTTATGAATGCTAATTAGAAATTAATTTTCATTGTACTGTCTTTATTTGAAATTAAATAATTCACTCTATATCTGTATATGAATTACGTTTGCTTTCATCCTTACGGTAACTTAGTGTGAATTTAGTAAGAGTTTAAAAAAGTTTCATGACTTAGGACATGTAAAAATTATTGAGGAATTTAACTGTTTAATTGTTGACTATTATTTTTTGCTGTAGATAAATGTTGTCTTAAATAGGAGTAAGTGATACACACACACACACACACACACACACACACAAACATTGAAGGACTCTGAAAACATGTCTCTAAATTAATAACTATTCATGCAGTGCTTTTGTAGATCAAATATTATTTAGTGGTATAATCTACATATTTTACTTAAAGATATAAATACCACATAATAATCAAAATAAAATTAAGATCTCTAATTAGTTCTGTCTCACATATAGACCTAAGAATGTAGAATAGCTGAGTAATGAAAATAAAATGTTGTTTATACATTTTTAAGGTCAATAATGCTTTAAAATAGATTATCAATGCACAATATTGAAAAAGAATAGCTCTTAGACTATCTAAAATAAAATTAAATGGTGATTCTATCAACCATATGAGTTAGTGGTCAATAGAATTTTGTGGAAGTATGTTAAAGAATAAATTGTGTAAGTAATAGAAAACTTGACTTGATGTTTAGTTTTATGGCTAGTTGCTCGAAATTTCATGGTTCCAGTTGATAGTTCTTAAATCAAATACTTCATTTGAAGGATACTGTAGCATATTTGAAGTATTGGAAATGTGACTATAGTCCTTACTTTATTGCTTTTTAAAAACAAAGTAAAACGTTAAAATACAAAAAAACCCATAAACTTAACTGTACCACATTATTCCAGGTTCTTTAAGTAAGTTCTTAGAAATGTTCCAAGTAACTAGAAATTCATCAAGCTCCTTTTAATCACAACCTTAAATGCTCTGCTTTTAATTTACCAGTATTCATACTCAATTCAAGATTATGAATTGAGAAAATATGAAGTTGCAAAAGAAAACTATTATATTGAGCTAACCCATGACTTGCCTTTATAAGTTGAGCTAGTTTCTCTGGCAACAAGACATTGGACTATAAATCATGCATCTAAAACATATAGAGACAGAGGAGCAGGAAGTTCAGTAACATCATCTGATGTGTTGATGCTATCCTTGTTGCAATTAATAAGGTGTGGCATTTTTAACTCAAGGGCAGAAATTCAGGCTGTGGTGGATCTGAGCTGTTTCAAAATTTTTCTTTTAATCATAACAAAACATATTGTTTTAATAGCATTAGTTGGTATTAGTTGCGTGTGACAAACATTTTACGCATTATTAGTTCTTGCACTGTGTTGGAACAGTAGAATTATGCATTGTATAAATAAATTCTTTTGGCTGTATGGGAAGAGGAAACCAATAATTTTAGGAGCTAGTTTTGAAATATTGCCTTAATAAAGGCTCAATCTCCAAAAATGGCAGTTTGCATAAAGGACAAATTAAGAACAAGTTGGGGAGAGTGATGGAATGGGATGCTTTAATCTCAGCTACATAGGAAGCGACTACAAAAAAAGTCTCTCTGAAAAACAAAAAAATGAAATAAATCACATTCGAACTTGAAAAATACCAAATGAAAGAAAAGCTCAGTTAGGTGTCATCTACCAAAAGACCAGACTGTGTTCACTATGTATTTGCATACATGTTGTATTAAAGTTTTTACATTGAGTATGACATTGTAAGCATGACCATGGTACTGAGTATTTTTCTGTTTATCAGTTTTTTATTTGCTGAATGATAATTGGTTGACTTAATGCTGTGTTGACTTGTCCATTTACTATTAAATGTTTACACAATTCCCACTTTTTCTATTATCACTAACTCTGAAGCAAATACTTGCTTTCATTTTTCTTCATTATTTCCATAAATAATAGTACTAGCAGTAGGATTACCTGTCCAATTAAATCTGATTTAATCCAATATGATATGGTTCTTCCTCATTTTTATTCCTTCCACCTATGATTTTTCTCATAATGGTAATTCTGTTCTTCACAGCATTAATATATTTATTTCTTTGTTACCAGTCACACAAAATAATTCCAGAATAAAAATACTAGTGCTGCTAATAACAAATCTAGTAGAGAAAATTCAACATTTCTTTGTAATTTTCTTCTTATAACATTTCTAAGAATATAATTTCTAGTATAAATTTTTCTGTGGCATTATATTACTAATTGGCTGCATAGATTCATTTATTTGTAGTTCTATTAAATTTCAGAGATTACTATTCTTCATCCTTTATCAGATTTTCACTTTGAGAATGTAAAAATATCTCAGTGGTTCAAAATTCAAAATATATGAGAATACTCATGGAAGGTTCATTTCCATGTCTATCCCTTTCACCCATTCCTACTCATCTCCTGGTTTTTTATTCCCATATTTCTTTTGCAAAAATAAGAAAACCACCCTTGTGGTTACTCTATCTTATAAATTTGATGTTTAGAAATTACTGAGTTGTTCATTCTATAATTTCTGAGCATATTTTATGTAAAAATAACCCCTGTGCATTATTCATGTTGACAGGCCCTTTAAATAACTGTAAAACATGTGGGACCAGATTAATGCTGCATTCTGCCCTATGCTTTTTAAATTCTTCCAATTTTATGGCATAGAAATCTTGAATAATCTCAGAAGTTTTTGTGCATTCTCCATTGCTTGTGGTAGCATGAGGAAATACCCTGACTGCATTATGTGGGTGAAACTGTCACATTTTCTGAGTGGATTTTTAGGTAAGGAAAGTGAGAACTGTCAATTTCACTTTCTGTTAGAAAGGTGTCCAAGTTGAGTAAGTTTTCTTTTAAACCTCAGCTTTAGCATCTGTCTGCAGCCTGACTCTGCTCCTCTTACTGCCAGAATTTTTCTTGACAGTGATTTTCAGGAACGTAACTCGTGTTGCCATTTATGACCTTAGGGACAAGAAAATTCAAGTGATACTAGCCACTTGGCTAGCAGTAGGATTGGTTTTGCTTGAAGTATTTAACTTTTATTTTTTGAAAAAAGTAATGTATGCATCTACTAAAAAATAAATCCTAATCATGTCATTTATTAAAAAGTATACCCTCTCACCCCCTTTTTTCTTGGTCCTTCTCAAAAGCAATAATTCCTAGTCCCTTCCTTTTTATAATTTCTCTGAAATCCTGTGCACATTCTAACCCATTTTAACTACACGAAAAGGTGGCAAGCATTGCTACTTAAACTTAACAATATGTCTCAGATATTACACCATATTAGTACACACATATCTACCTCATTTTTTAAAAGACTGTAGAGAATTTTATCTTATAGATATGCACCAAAAACTTATTATTTGTGTTGCCTCTTAATCAATATTTTGTTTTTTAGCTGCTTTGTTGTTGTGCCAAACAGTGCTTCAATTTATATCTGTTAAATATGTCGTGGGCATAACGTGGGTAGATTTGGACTTCCTATGACTGAGATTCTTGTATCGAGTGCTTTTGCATGTTTTACTATGAAATGTATTAGCAGACTGATCTACAGAGGTTGTATTGATTTACACTTCCAACAGCAGCATTCAAAATTACCTGTTTGCTCATACTCTTATTGACATGGTGTTTCATTGACCGTTCTTGATTTCTGTAAATGTGACATGAAAATTGGGTAGCTCTTTATTATTTAAATTTGTATTTCGTCAAGTATGAGTGGAAAGTAACAATTCTGCTCTGCAGAGTGTTTGTTTCTAATCATACCTTTCTTCCATTTTCCAGTGATTTGTTGCATGCTTTCTTACTGTTTTCTTTAAAATATTTTGATATATTGAGACCCGCCTGTCAAGTGTCATCTCCATCTTTTTACTTCAGTTTGACCCTTGTGGAATTTTTTCCCCAGAGTTTGTTTGTTTTTCTCAGATTTATTAATCCTTTTTTCTTTAAATTTTCAATGTAGTGAGCCATTTAGAGGATCTATCCATTCTAAAATGATAAAGGTCATTTTTTTATTTCTTCCAGCATGATAACAAACAACCTCTCAATGTCACTGACTGTCTTATTAAGAGTTTATCTCTCACTCAATCTGTTGAAGGTCTAAGAAACATTCCAGTCTACCCTCAGCGACCTAGGCTGTTTTCTGTATAGACTCTGCCAACTCAACAAGAGGGCTTTGAATTTGCCGTGGCAAGGGGAGAGAGGCATCTGGAGACTCTTGAGGGACTTCTCAGCGCATTAGCCCAGAAGCGACACATGTTCTTTCTGCTCACATCTCATTGCCTATATCCAATGACACAGCCGAGCTCAGTGGTAAAGGACATGAGAAATAGAGTCTCCAGTATCCTCAGGGAAAAACGGAGCAGCAAACATTAGAAGATTAATAATGTGTACCACGGTATCAATTTATTTGACTCTAGGTGGTAGCCCAGTTGTCTAACATTAATTATGGAATAGTCTGGTTTTTTACATACTGATTTGATATGTTATCTTGATTACATACTGAAGTCTTTATATATTTCCATTCTTCCCTCTGAATTAAATCAACTTGCTTTGCCACTAATAGTGCACAAGGTTTCTCTTACTACCACCCCCACCATAGATAAATTTTTGCCAACACTTGTTACCTCCTGTCCATTTGATAATAGCCATTCTAATGGTGTGAAGAGATATCTCGTTGTGGTTTTGATTTGCATTTCCCTCATGATTAATGATGCTGACCATCTTTTCAGACCCTTGCAGTCATTTGTCTTCTTTGGAAAAATGTCTGTTTGTTTCTGCTCATTTTTTATTGAATTATCTGTTGTTGTTTTGCTATTGAGTTTTTAGAAATATATTTTGGACATTAATCCCTTATGAATAAATGATTTGTAGATGTTTCCCCCATTCTGTAGGTTGCTTTGTAATTTTGATAGTTTCCTAAACTGTGCAGAAGCTTTTTATTTTGTTGTAGTCCCACTTGTTTATTTTTAAAATGTTTATTTCAAAATTTAAATCATCTGATTTTCCTTGTGATAAATTAAACTTCCTTGTCACATATCTCATTCTCCTTTTAATAACTCTGCAGGATAAGAAAATGTGTATTATGTGAACAAGAGCATATGATTTATACAATTTAAGATGCATATTGCATTGCAAAAGAAGGGATGAAATATTTTCCTGACCATCATATCATTTTTTACAGATGAGGGACAGGGAATATTTTGAGATAGTAAAGGTATTCAATTCCGTATTTCGGTAACAATATGACTCCATGGCCAGGAGAGAGTGTTGTGATTTATAGATTCTAAATATGAAAATATAAAGATCCTTTTAATTATCCTTATCCTTCAACAGAAATAGTAGTATTTACCAATGGTGTACTTTTAAAAGCAAAACTTAGTTCCTCAGAAGATATATTCAGTATTGAATTCATGGGGCATGATAAGAATATTTTAGAAATATGATTCTTACATCAAAACTGTCAAAATTCTTGCTGATTATGATGAATTTGGAACCTAAATAATATGCTAAACAACAGTCCTTGAAGTTGCCAGTTTGAAATTAGCATAGAGAGCAGTATTTCTCTCTCAACATCTAATTCCTATCTGCTAGCCGAATTTCCTCTGGTATTTTCAGGAATACTCTATTTGCTTCCAGTAAATGTTCAGATGGTTATTCTTTTATGCTTATTTCTCAGTAGAAATCAAACTCATTCTCAAGTTCTAACCAACCCTCCCCCCCAAGTCAATGTCATAAAACAATTAAGCATTTGTAATTGCTAGTGGATCTGCAGGCCAGCTCAATGTGTCTGGTTTAGTTGGGTTCACTTCTGTGCTTGAAGTCAGCTGTGGGTTGATCTGGGCTGCCTCTAACCCTCTATGTGTGTCGTGCATACTGCACCCTCAAAGTTTCTCTAGCCTGCATGTGATCTCATGGTAGAGTCCATGGTTTGAGAGCAGACTAGCCAGAATGTATTATTAAGATGATAGCAGAAAAGTGAGAGACACTGTAACCATTACAAGTCTCTTAAGGCTTGGACTCCAACAACTACCTATCACTTGTGCCATATTCTTTAGCCCAAAAACTAGGCTGAAGGTCAGCTGAGATTTAAGGATGGGGAAGCAGATTACCTCTTAATAGGAAAATTGCAAAATGATGTGGATAGAAGAATATTGGAGAATTTGGGGCACTTTTGGAATCAGTCTATCTACACTTTCCTCCACAGAGCTGATTGCTTCCACTAAAGTGAAAACAAGTGAAACCTGAATAATCTAGTAGCCAAAACCTTCTCTGTAGGTGACAGTGTATTTGAGTTGGCTTGTAACAGCTTGCAGAGCCAATTGTTAAACATAGCTATTAAATAAAATAAATTTCAAAGTAAACACATTAGGGCCTCCCCGGTGGCGCAGCGGTTGAGCGCTGCGCTGTGGAGCTGTTGGCCGAGAGCGATGCTGGTTCGACGCCCAGCCGGGGAGAATCCCACATGGTGCGGCAGACCTCTCCTGCCTCGCCTGCTGCTCTCCTCAACAGTGTATTTCTGATCTGTCTGTTCTGCTCCCCACTCTGTCTCTGGTGAACCCTCTCGCCGCCCCACACCTCTGGCCCATACCCCAGCTTGTATACATAAATAAATTTAAAAATTCTTAAAAAAAAACAAAGTAAACACATTATTTGGAAAAAAATATGAAAACAGTAAAGTCCATCACTTCCTGGTTATTTTAATTATTATTACCTGTTTTCTGAAAGTTAATTGTAACTTGTATCTGAAATACCAGAAATGCTATCTGATCATTACTCCTACATATCCTTGCCCAAATCTGTATTCATTGACATCATGTTGGTAGCTGGAAATTGACCATGGAAGTATTTACACCACTGAAAATGGTAAACACTACTTATAAGGACTTGTTTTTCTTTCTTTCTTTTTTTTTTTTTTGAGTGATGCTTGTTAACATTTACTAATACATTACTGCCTGTAATTATGATAGAGGATTGGAAGGCTCAAATCAGGTCACTGCTATACTTTGTAGCATGAGTTATAGATTCTCCTTATTTATTCTTATCTGTTTTATTGATTTGGTTTAAAAAGGAAAAGACATGAATGGAGTTTAATTGCAGAAACTAAATTACCGAAATATGCAATTTTGAATCAGAGAGGACCATGATGGTAAAAGTTTTTTTCTCTTTCTTCAGTCAACTCAAATGCTTGTAAATGAACATATAAGTTCAGTCAATTTACAAGCGTCAATGTACAAGTCTAACCTTAAGCAAATATGGGAGGGACAAGGCAGGTAACATTTTACATGATAGCCAATGTCATAAAATAGGGTGCACACATTCAAGGGAAAAATCACCTTATATTAAGTGTTTTAACACAGTAAGTTCAGGATAAGTTATATGTATTGAGAAGTAACAAAAGGCAAGTGAAGCACCACATCTTATCTCCTTGTTAATGGATCAGGGCTTATTTATTTTTCTGAGTTATATGGGTTGACGTTTTGACTTCCATTATTCCAATACAACAGAAGGTCATTCCATCTACCCAGGAGTCTGCTCCTGTCAGGCAGAGAGCCTCTTCAGAAAGAAAACTCACTGGAGAAAGCACTAGAAAATTGATATAATACACACAGCAAGACTGCTCAAATTCAGTTGTATGAACTTCACAATGAATCCTACAAAAAAAAGCAAGAAACGTAGTGCTTATTTTTGAGAAGTGAACTCGGCTGGACTGTCCCTTGTTTTATAAATCCATTTATTAGATATTTGTTGATGAATTGTTGGAATATGGTATTGCATGAAAGGTACTTAGACTAAATCATGTGATGTTTGCTAGATTGGTAGCCAAGAAAAAATATCAGGATCCTATTTCTAATCATTTTATATCTTTAAGGAAAATTGCTTTTTTAACTTTCAGTTCATAGTCTCCTGAATTTTTATTGTTTCGTATAATTAATGGGTGAAAGCTAAAATGAATCATGTGATAGTAGAATGAGACATCAGCATGAATCCATATTTAGCTTAATGCAGATGAATTAATAGAGAAATAATTATGTTTGTGTGTATATACATATATATGCACACACTTATGAGTATATATATATATATATACAGTATAGATATAGTATGTATATATACATACACAGATGTATAATCTCAAACTTTGTTCACTAAAGGAACCTAGATTGACAGATGTCATAAGCATACCCAGTGTGTCCAGATCTTACTTTCTAATAAAGAAAACTACTTCTCTCTAAAAAAAAAATATATATATATATAGATAGATAGATAGATAGATAGATATGTACTTGGGGGAAATTGCTGATTCTGGAACTATGACAGAAAATTTAAAATATGAGTATGGAGCATCTTGTAGTTCCAGAAAGGAAAGTCATACTCAAAAAAAAAATAAATAAATAAATAAAAGCCCACATTAATGAGAGTATATTAAAGGAACCCAGGAGCCAACAGAAAGAACTCCCAATGGCCATATTGGAACCATTTCAGCAACAAAATAAATAATGTAATATTGGATTGTAACCAAGAGTATAAAATAAATATCCATGAATTTATGACTATATAATGAAATCATTGGATACATTTTAAAAATGGAAGAGAATAGATAATCCTCTGATATAGCAGAGTCCCAAATATTGTATGTGGCCAGTCGCTCTATAAAGTGGAACACAACTCTAACCCTTAAGTATGAGCTTGGCATAGTGACTGTGTTCCCAAGAGAACACTATGGCAAAGGTGAGAAAGAATAACTTTAAATTGAAGAAACTGGACAGACCCACCCTCAGCTTGGTGATCAAGGTTAACAAGTCAATGTTAGTCATGTTGATAATATGAAAACTTTATATGATGTCATGAATATGGTACTTCAGCCTGCAGTCTCCCCCCAAGTGATAACTACATTATAGGGTTGAGAATAGCTTCAAACAAGCCCAAATTAAGGAATGTTTTACAAATTATCTAAACAGTGCTCCTCAAAACTGTTTAGTTCAGCAAAACCAGGAGAAGTATAATAAAATCTGGTGTCCTAAATGGGCTCTTGGAACAGAAAGAGGTTAAAACTAAGGAAATATGAATGAACTATGGACCTTAGTTAACAATGGCGTGTATATATGTGGGTTGTAGCAAATGCATCATAATAATGTAAGACATTAACAACAGGGAAAACTGCATCTGGGATAAGGGGGATTTCTCTGTAAAATTTCTGTAAATCTACAGAAATCTAAAAGAATTGCTGTGTAAATATTCTAAGTTGGATATTTACTTTAAAAAGTTTCAATGACATAAATTAGACTCCCCTTAGCAAAGTTCCTTATATTTTAAAGAAGATACTTGTGTATATTATGGTGTTTGGTTTCAAGTCAAGGACTGCTGTATAAATCTGTAGCTAGTAGAGTGCGATACATGCTTAGTAGAGTGATTTTTAATTTAGGAAAGCTTTACACCTTGATCATATTAGCATTTTTATCTAAGTAACTGAAACATCACTGTAAAAAAGTCAACTGTGTTAGGGTCTCTTTCTCACTGAGCCACTACTGCAGCAGCTGAAACACATCACTTTATCTCACACTCATCAGCCACACACATGTCACTTCCTGTCAGGTCACTTGAAAGCATGTATATCTAAGAATAGTAATAATAATTACTTAATTACTTTTTTGTGCTAATAACCAGGTAATTTCATTACTAATACTAATCCTTCATTACCTATTTGAATAAGCACTCTAGAATCCAAAGTAGAGTTGATTTTCTACTAAGTAAATCTAATTTCAATACCTTGTATTGAGCATTGAGATTCCAAATGTTTAGAAACAGCTAGCTTTTTTGTGGGTTATAGATGAATGAGGATATACACATATCATGTTGCCCAGTTGAATGACCAAAATGGAAGGACCCAGTTGATATAAAGTTACCCAAAACTGCATCATCCATTATGGTGACCACTAGCCATACTTGAAATGTAGCTTGTCCAGTTAGATCTAAGTGTAAAATACACACTGAATTTTAAAGATTATACACACTGAACTTTAAGATTAAGTTCACAAAAGGAGTATAAAATATTTTATTAATGCTTCTTACATTAATGATATGTTTTATCTCTTTGATATATTGGATTAAAATAAATTATGAAAATTTATTTTATTTTTTCTATTTATCTTTTTTTAATGTGGTTACCAGAAAATTAGAGAAAGCACAGGTAACTCACATTATAGTACTGATGGACAGACCTGCTTAAAGCAGTGAGAACATTTAGAGGTACTGTCTCTAAAAGGCACTACCTGGCTGCTGTCATTTCATCATAAAGTTATCTTCATACTCTTTATTCCTCTATGGAAGATTAAAAACTTTAACTGTGTGGCTCTTTTCAAGTCCTGCTCCACATATTGTTTAGAATACAAATTTCAGGCATCCTATTTCCATTTTATCATCAAACTCTGCATTTATACTAAAGATACTTTTAACAAAAGAGTGTGTAGAATTGTTACCTGACAGAAGCATTTTCCTTCACGACCTTGTCAAGTAGAAAGACAATTTCCTCTTTTAAAATAAAATGACAGACTTAAGTAGAAAACTATGGGCCTGTTTATCCTAGTTATTACATATTCATGACATAGTACAAGTTATTTTAGTCAGTTATTTCTACAATAAACTATAGAACAAAATCCCTCAAACTCAGTAGTTTACGAATCATGCGTTTGTTTTTTGTTCAGTGATGTGTGGTTAGCTTTGTTACACTGGCTGAGTTTGGCTCCAGATTTCAAATTGGCTTCATATTTTCTTTTTTGGTCTCCACAATCTTCTTCTTCCTATGGCAGTGACAGGAAATAAAAAAAATGTGGAAAATTCTTCCTGCCTCTTAAAATCTTAAGTTTACTTTGGCTCATCCCTAATTACATCATGTTCTATTGGAAAAATGAGACTCATGACCCAACTCAAAATATGTGGGGCAGGGGCATATTCTTTATCTCCTACACCTCACTGTGGGTTCCCAGTACTGAGGGGATAAAGAATTGAGAACAGTAATCCCATCTACCACACAAGAAAACACCATTTTCTTCTCTTTCACTTCACTATCAGATCTACAAGAATTCACTAATCCGTGGTCATACTCTGCAGCAGGAGAAGCAGAAAGTTGGAGATGAGTAAATAGCCAGGCTGTACTTTATAGGATTTCATACTCTACTAGAGAACAAAGATCTATCATTTAATTTCTGTGCTTTCTCTTCTGTAAAGCAGAAATAACATGATTGCCTGCCTTTTGCAGTGAGCATGAAGATTTATGATGTAATACGTGTGAAGGGTGGGCTCAGCACCTGCCTCATAATGATGATAAAGGTTTTATCTGTTGTCTATATGTGTCTATCTAGTCATCCATTAGCTTTTCATTTTCACATTAATTTTGGAAAGTAGAATACATCTCTATATGATACAGAGAAAAACAGCACATGGAGGCAAAACAATAGTGCGTTAGTGGAGAATATATCTGGGTTTTGGCATGATGAAGGATATTTTCTTTTTATGACTTTCTAAGATTTCTACAATTGTCATCTGTAAATACAAAAATGGAATGTGAACTACCCCATATATTGGATCAAATTGTGGAATCTATTTCTCCAATATTTTTTGTTTGCTAAGGATTTTGACCAAATTATATAGGTAATCATACTCATACACATATTAAAGCTTATTTTGTTTTCTTTTTTATTTTTATTTTTATTATTTATGCATACAAGCTGGGGTACAGGCCAGAGGCGTGGGGCGGCGAGAGGGTTCACCAGAGCCAGAGCGGGGAGCAGAACAGGTAGATCAGAAATACACTGCTGAGGGGGGCAGCAGGCGAGGCAGGAGAGGTCTGCCGCGCCATGTGGGATTCTCCCTGGCCGGGCGTCGAACTCGCGTCACCGCTGCCGACAGCTCCACAGCGCAGCGCTTAGCCGCTGCACCACCGGGGAGGCCCTTATTTTGTTTTCATAGATAGTACTTGGAATTTTCTAGAACCTGTTTTTTTTTTAATACATGTTTATGAATTTTATTTCTGATAATTGATACAGTTTTTCTTTAAGTATTACAACTGTTTAAGCTCTGTAGTCAATAAAATCATCTATCCATTTTTTTTAAGTACAAAACTCTGCATTATGACATTGTATGTTTTGGTTACATGTCATGAAAAGTCAACATGCATGTTTCATACCTTCCCATCTTTCATGCCTTACCATAACATGCTTTAGAATTCCATGTCCTCAGGGTCTCCTTGGTGGCGCAGGGGGTTAAATCTCAACACTAAGAAGCTATGCACAGCCACTGCAGCATGAGTTCAATCTCCAGCCAGGGAGCTGACCCACATAGCGCAGCAGACCTCTCCTGTCTCACCCACTGCTCCCCTCAGCAGTGTATTTCAGTCCATCTGCCTGTTCTGCTCCCCACTCTGTCTCTGGTGAATCCTCTCTCCACCACACACACCTCTAGCCTGTCGCCCAGCTCTTGTAGGCATAAATAAACAAATCTTTAAAAAAAAATACCATGTCCTCTCATGGACACAGATACGGTATACTGCTTCAAGAAAGTCTCACTATCTGGAGAGTCTTCCAGGTTTATTTTCATTGTTAAAACATGTACCTGAAACATGTACATATTCCAGTGAGTGATCTGGATTCTTCTTTTTCAGGTTATCAGTGCAAATAAGTGAAGACATTTTAAAAGATAAGGGATTGTCTCCACTAGTAGTTTTGATAGTTAATGTGCAGAAGGTTTATCAAATATTTGAAATAGTCTAGTATTCTGCTCATTTTTTACAGATCCTGGAGTTGAGTCAATCACTAATTTGTACTTTTCAGAGACCCTTTTGAGGTAATCTGCTAATTACAAAGGACTAATACCAGAAGGCTCCCATTACCAGAAGGTTCCCATTACCTCTGTTTGACCAGGACAGTAAAGGACACCCCATAGGCAGTCCAAATACAGATTCTTCTCTATTTGCATTATTGGAAGCATTTTAACATAGTCTGAGTCTTTCATTTTTGTAGCAAATTGAAATTAACAACCTCAAGAACTTGAGTGATTGAACTAGTGCCATCTCTATTCCTCCCATAGAAGGGTTGCACAGTGTGTTCTGTGATCAATTGTAGTTTTCAAAACTGAGTTATATTTAATTATAATGAAGTGACTCATACTTCACTTGAACTTGGGGTGTGTCTTTACTTTCCAGAAAGATTGTTATCAAATAGTCCTGATTTCCTTAGATACTTTAGCAGATTAACTATGGAAATAAGCATATTGTTGAAACATTTGCAGCTATCAGAGAGATAAATAATTAAGTGTGCCAATAAAAGGTATCATTTTCACGAAAAGGTAAAATAGAAAAGTGCTATCAGGACAAAAAAACAGAAGTCTATTTTTATTAAAAGTGCCCAGTTACTAAATCTTGACACTAAAAGACAAGTGATGTCTACACATTTTTATTTTGTTCTGTAAAATTGAGAAATATTATTGCTATAGCTAATATACTAAGACAAAGAGAACATTCACATGCTATCAAATTTAGTATATTTGCCCCAACTATTTATATGATTGAATATTTATTATTCACCAAGTCTACAGAAATCAAGCTAGACATAACCGCAGTTTTGGAGGACATATTGTCTTGACAAGCCATGGAGTTTCAGTTAACTCTTTTGATTGAAAGGTTGGTTGTATCTAGTGAAACTTTTTGTACTGATGGAAATGCTTTGTATCAGAACTATGCAGCATGGTAGCCACTAGCTGTGTATGTCTTTGGGTACTTGAACAGTGACTAGTGTGACTGAGGAAACTGGGTTTCTGATTTTATTTATTTAATTTAAATAGTCTCGGTGTAGCTAGTGGTGCCTTATGGGGCAGAGGAGGTACACAACTTCACTCAATGTGTGATTCTTGCTACCATGGCATGAGCATCATCTGGGAGCTTACCAGGAATGAAGAATCTTGGCTCCCACCCAGAGCTACTGACTCAAAATATGCATTTTAACAACATCCCTGGGCAAGTGGTATGAAAGTTTGGGAGACACTGCCCTAGAGGAATTTTAGTTGCTAATTAATCACCCATTCAGAAAAGCTGGGAATTCACTATTTTTATCATGGGCTAATGAAGAGTAACAACATACTCATTTTATCCACAGAAGAGCATTTTATGCAGTAGGAGTGCATTGTAATAGTGCTTGAATGGCTCACTTTGAATCTTTTCTAAATGTGAACAAAATGTACCCCCAGTGATTGAACCATTGATTCATCCATTCATGAAAGAGTCTTTACATGGCAGGGGCTGTGCGAGGTGTATTAAGCATCTCTAGATGAATTTGAGTGTCTGTTTCATTTTTCTTCAGGGAAAAGAAGGGAAGAAAATAAACCAGTTACTGGGTTCAGTCTTGGGACAGGGATTAAAAATTTATTAAAAATTTAAAAAACAAGGAAGAATGCCTCACAGGAGTTAGAATTGGAGATTGGTGTTAATAAAGGTTTTTTGTGTCATGCCTTCATTTGGACTCCCTCCCAAATCAGACTCTGAAATAAGAACTTTGGTATAAGAAGTCTATAAAACAGTGACCCCAAAATCACAGTGAGTGTAGTAGGGATAATTAAGCAGGGAAGTAAAGAGGGTCAACATATGGTGAGTTACTGAGTATGTAACAGACATGAAGAACTGGGGTTCAGTCCTTCCTGGGGACCACTTGAAATGTCAGCATTTGTGGGTACCATCCATCTCAGCTGCAAAGCTTCTCTGAGGTGGTGAGTGTGGTGTGGGGCACAAATTGCTTATGTCATAGGGGACTACCCTTAATGTGGGACAGAATCATACTAAAGACTGTTGTAGAGTGAGAACTAGCACACCCTAGTATGACCAACATCTTCTATTTAATTATTTGCCTTCAGTAAATTGCTGTGATCCACAGAGTACACGTAAGGCATTGGACTTTGTAATCAGAAAGATATTGTCCTGTTCTAATGTCAGCATTCTTCTGCACCCTCCTTCATATACATATAACTGAAACTGGCCCTTTCCTTCTCTTTCCCTTTTCTTCTAGTAAATGCTAAAAATTACCTGTAGGCTAATGAGTCTCTAAAACAGATGTCATTTGTTTGAAATTCCATCTGCATCTGTCCCATGTGTGTTTAGATATTACTAAATTCAAGATACTTGTCTAAGTGATAGTTGATATTTTCAAAATCAAGAGAATCAGAATGCATGGTGTGATGGAGATTTTCCTAATTTTGTATGCATTTATTTACATTCGTTTCAAAAATTATTTTGAAAACCACTTACATAGGTTCATAGTGCAGTAAATACCAGGTGGAGAGAAAGTAAGGTTAAGTATTTATAGGAAAAATGTTCTCTATATAAAAATATTACATGGAATTAGATTTCACATTTCTATATACAACAAAATTCTAAAAGCTCTAGTAGAGCATCTAAAACACACCAACTGTGGATGATGTAGTATTTCTTCACTAACTGTAAATAAACTAGTGTCCCTTTGGGAGATAAGATATATCCCCAAGAACAGGCAAAGTAAGCTTGTAAGGGAGCACATGCTACATACAGGTACATGAATAGGCCTAGAGAGAGGTTCTGTTTATGTTCTAGAGTGTATGCATGTGAAAGAGCATGGGAGGCACAATGTTTGTAATTCATCATGGGCAGTAAGGGCTCTCTTAGAAACAGGAGCTCTACAGTAAGTTTTGAAGACTTTAAGAAAGGTATAGAGGTTTCCAGGGAAACTGTGCATGATAGTGTTGGGCTTAGGGACCACGGGTAGATAGCCTACCCGAAGAAGAATATCTGGCAGATACATCTGAAAACACTAGGAAGGAATATGAAAGGCAAGCATAGGACTTTGGGGGCATAATTCTTGGGGTCTCTTCTAGCACTGGACAGACTAGATTTGTTATATAGAGATAGATAGCAAATATATATGTTTGTGTGTATATGTATATACAATATGCATATATATGCAAAACAGAATTGGTTATGATAACAGAGCTTTATTGACTCAAAACTTCCTTTTCTTTTTAGTTCCATATAAAAACAGTGCATTGAGTTTATTCATTAATGAATTCATACATTTATTTGCTTTTGTTGAGTGCCTTGTAGTACAATATCAAACAGGCTATACTCTCTTTTGGAAGAGTCTGCCTACAGGTAAACAGATTGTTACAATTCAATGAAATAAATCTTAATACAAGTGCCCATAAAATTATATATAGTCTAATCAGATTCTTTAATCAATTTGCTATTTAATTCCTATTTTCAATGGCTTCCCACACTCTGTATGAAGACAGAATGTCTGAGCAGGAAATCTTATGAGAGAGAATCCAATTTGTCAGATACTACCAGCCCATTTTTTATTTGTGAATAAGAGTTTAGTTTAGTAGGATGACCTGATACAAACTTAAATGGAAATGTGAAGAGCAGGCCACTCACAAGCATTACTCACAGTGTGTCACTGAGTCAGGCTCCCCACGGAATTTCATTCCTCAGTTCCAAGGCCAAGGCTAGTAGGCAGTTCCCTGGTGAAGGACACCAATATCCTTGTAGGTCAACTGACTTGTCAAGGTTGGAGATAGTGAGACCCAGACATATAAGGTTCCAATTTGTCTTTACTTTCTCCCCCTTCATGTCCAGCTTTCTTTGCCAACTGCTGGCCCTAACCAGCCATCTCTTAGGTCCACTGTTAGATTCAAGGACACCAGTTGACATCTCCACCAGTTCTCATAGTTATGTAAGATGGAATTGGCCTAATAAGCCCTGATAACATGTCACTCTGAGTGGCTCTCCCTCCCTGAACATGTGCCAGTGACAGGAGTGCCTATTTGTCCAGCCCTTGCTGTCCATCAGGCCACTTCCAAGCATCAAGTATTCCACGATGCCTATTTGTGATTGAATCTCATCAGAGCATGTGGATCATGGCTTTTTGTTCACCTGATCTAAAAAAGTCTCAGAAATGAATACACAGTTCATGTAAATTATTATTTTGTAGAACTGTGAAGATGAATGGTAGTCCCTTATCTACTAGTGGAGCACTTACTAAAAGTCTCCTTTGTTCTCCCTTTTTCTTTATTTTTTCAGAGATGACCTTTTGGTTTTGCAAAAGTATGCTAAATTGAAAAAAGAATAAAAATCTTTGTATTTTTAGAAAAAGGATAACTAATTTGCCTGTGAAATTCTTATCTAATTATATAGTCTAATTTTCAATTACTAAGTACTTTACATACATAGATTGGCTCATTGCCTGCTGATGGCTTTGTTTATCCTAACCCAAATATCCTAGAGACACTTGATAAAATGATACTGTTTCTCCAAGGCCTCTGGAGTGCCATGTGCACACATAGGGGAGGGGGCAACACAAATATCTCAGAGTCCCCAAGGAACCATTTATAAACTCAATCTATATCAAGGTGTAAAAGGAAACACATTTTAGCATCATATGTGTGACTTTACTATATTATACGTCTTCCTTATAGCATTATTATATTAAATGACTTCTTCCTCCACAAAAAAATACTTTTTATGCTTCCACCAAAACTCATTAATACAATTTTAACAGAATTATTGCAGCTCATGATTATATAAGCATCCCTGTTCATGTAGAAAATTAAAGACGTTGGGCCTCCCTGGTGGCGCAGTGGTTAAGCGTTGCACTGTGGAGCTGTCTGCAGTGGTGACGCAAGTTCGATGCCCGGCTGGGGAGATTCCCACATGGTGCAGCAGACCTCTCCTGCCTCGCCTGCTGCTCCCCTCAGTGTATTTCTTTCTTTTTTTTTAAAGATTTATTTTTTATTTATACATACGAGTTGGGGTACAGGCCAGAGGCGTGGGGCGGCGAGAGGGTTCACCAGAGACAGAGCGGGGAGCAGAACAGACAGATCAGAAATACACTGCTGAGGGGAGCAGCGGGCAAGGCAGGAGAGGTCTGCCCCACCATGTGGGATTCTCCCCGGCCGGGCGTCGAACTCGCGTCGGGTCGCAGCTGCCAGCAGCTCCACAGCGCAGCGCTTAACCCTTGCGCCAAGGGGGAGGCCCTCCCCTCAGTGTATTTCCGTCGATCTGCCTGTTCTGCTCCCCACTCTGTCTCTGGTGAACCCTCTTGCTGCCCCATGCCTCTGGCCTGTACCCCAGCATAAATAAATAAATCTTTAAAAAAAATAGAAAATTAAAGATGTTAAATTAAAATATTGACACTGGTATTAGTAAGTAATGGTTGTTTCTCAGATACCAGCATTTTGGAAGTTTTTTTTTTATGTTAACATGTCCTGGGTATATAAAATTAAACATATGAGATTTATTATGAACGTCACCTAGTGCTTAATAGCTTTTATAATGCTTTCATGTGATGGTTGTATTTGTTATGGGATAGACAGTTTTTAGTGAATTGGCTTATATTTTCTGAAATTTGACTTTAGGCACAGACCTTGGATGTTAGAAAAGAGCATCCACAAAGTTAGCATTGATTAGTATAATTTTACATGGAAACAATAGTAAAAAGAATACCATTTGTATGGAAACATTTTATTTGTAACTCAGATGTTTATGTGTCCACTTTGTTTTAATGCTTGAATCTTTAAGGTAACTATGTTCTATAGTTACCTTGAGGTTGTGATAGGTTTGTCATTGTCCTTAATTGTGGGACTCAAATAACTACATGAGCTGCAGTTTGTATCTGAAATGATTATAAATGGGTTTGCATAATAGAAAAGAGCCTGTCAAAATTCCATTATTAAATAACGTCACGGCAGTAATTCTGATTAAGGTAGCTGACCCTTGACAGTTCTAAGGATACTTCCAAGACATTTATGAATATGCACTTTTGTAGCAGAAAATGTCCTTTATTCCCTTACATGCATGTAAAGTATGGGTAATAATTCTTATCGGTTGTAATGAACACAAGTGAGGGCCCTGAAATAGCTAAATGAGGACAACCCAGCATAGCGTAGGTACACTGGCATCACACTGTCAGCTATTTCCACTTGTCAGGGCAGCTGGATCCTCCTTGCAATCTTTGTACCTCTGTATGCCTCAAATTTGTAGTTTAAAATATTCTGTTTATCTCCATATTTGTTTATGATTATTTGAAACCATAAATATTAAATCTAAGGGTAGCAAAAGCCTAATGAATATGGATAGTGGCAGTTTTTAATGTTATCTTTTTCAATAAGTGCAGTGTTGAAAGCTTCAGCCTGCACATTACATCAATTCACTAAGTAGCAAAAACAAGACTGTCCTAACACAGTGCAAGGTTATGTAGTTTAGAAATTCTAAGTGTATCTGGGAGAGTCACAGAAAGATTGACATCAGAAGGAAAAAATTGCCATCGTCATTCAGAATTTCTTAAGCTGCTGCCACTGAGTATTTTTAAAGCCTGTTTTGTTGGAATAGACCAATTTGACAATCTGAAAAAAAAAACAAACATTTTAAACACTCAGCTGTCAGACGAATATCATGTTCCTAATAAGAGACATATTAAGGAAGGACATAACTAAGAAATAAGAGACAGGCCTGAGCTTTTCCTGGTTAGCTAGTGAGAGGAGTAGACAGAATAGCTGTATTGTGGGGAAAAAATAATCTTATAACCTTCCTCACACTAGCTTATTTGTGAAACTCGTTGATACAATGAATTTGCTTACGTTGTTTACATATTACACAGCTTTATATGAGCTTACTTTAACTTGTCCTTAAGCAATAAATTGCCAATAATGTACAAACTTGGCTTTCCTCTGAAAGGTTGTGGAACCTGTTTTCAGAAAGACAGAAGCAATACTAAGGGACCAAAATGATGCAAAGTTTTTGATATTTTTTATCAAGATAATCAAACCCTTGAGGGAACTTTCTTGGAAGTAACAGACATTTAGGTTCAGGAAGGATTGGCAAAGTCCTCTTGCCCTATTGGAGGGGCACCAGACCCATCAAATGTTATAGAAAAAGAAGTATTATGTGGTCTACTAAACTTGGGAGACATTATATGCCATATTGCTCTCTTGGAGTATAACAGTTCACATTAGCATGTTAAAAGTTTTGATAACCCCTGTATTAAAGGGACCACTTAAATAAAAAATCAACCCAGCAACTCCCAAACTTAGGAGCAGAGATCCCTTTAATGCCTGAAATTATATGCACTGGCAAATGTTCATTTCATCCAAACTTGAATTTGTCCTGAGTATGCAACAGCCTGTGGTCCTTGGGTCAGTAGCACCAGCACCCCCCAGGGTAGAAGTCCAGAGTCCGTGTTGAGCCCCAGACCTGCTGAATCAGAATCTGCATTTTAACAAGATCCTTAGGCAATTCATACGCCTGTTCAAGTTCATGATGCACAGGTTTAGTATTCGTTTTTATTTACCACTTTCACTTCCGTGCAGTCAGAAACCTGCTGAAAAAGATATCTCATGCACAGAATTTAAATAATTTGGCAACTGCAGGGAAGTTTTTGAACCTGAATGGGTGTCTGTGTGTGCCTCCTCTCTGGTTTCTGTGATGCTGGGAGATCTCTTTGGAGGCCTGAGTGAACCATTGCAATCTGCTCCATTTGTTTAGTGAGTTATGAGTGATGAACCGCTAGGTTACAAAACACAGATAGACAAATAAGCCTGTGCCTTTTTCCAGACACAGTGTCAGCTGGAGGAGTTTATAGAACCGGATGTATTTAACGGAAATCAGAACATGACTAACACTTCAGGAAGAGGATTTGCATATGCACAAAAAGGGCAGAGAAGTACAGAATTGCAGCTTGCTGTCAAAAATTGCAATTGATATTATAACTTTCAAATATGATTATTGGTTTGTTCTGACAGGTGAAACATTTATGAGAAATCAAAACTCTGCTCATTATGCAAAATGCCTACAGAAGTATCTCTGCCAGAAGAAACAAAGTGTACACAATTAACTGAGAAGCAGTGTCAGAGGCGACCTTTCTAGAGTGATGAAAATATTCTGTATCTTGATAGAGGTTACATAGGTATAAGTATTTGTCAATTCGGCACATTGTTTGCTTAAGATGTGTCTATATTACTGTATATTAATCTCAAAATGTTGAATATTTTGTCTTATGAAATTTGAATATCGTTGATGTTAGATCAACACTATGAACTGTCAAGGATACTCTGATGAAAATGTACATTTGAAAATGCCCTTCACTTGGTATATGGGGAATATTTACTTGGAAGGAACAGCTATGTGTATTTTGTAGCTGGTTTATACTGACCTCATAGGCATGCCAATACATGATGCCAGCCAGTTCTCCCAAGAAGCTATGCTCTTGGCCTAGGGGATGGTGGTTTGGGCAGTGGATGTAGGCTCTCTGGGTTCAAACCTGGCTCTAGTCCCTAGTGACCTGGATGTGTGACCTGATCTTTCTGTGCCTTAGTTCTTTTGTCTGTGAAATGGCAATGATAAACATATTTCTTTTCCTCTGAGGGATATTTCGAAGAATGAGTGTTTTAATATTTGTGGGGAAACTAGAATAGTCCTAACATGTAGCAAGCACTATACGTGTATTTAATAAATAAATAAATAAATAAATAAATAAATAAATAAATAAAATAACTCCAATAAAGTAGTTACAGCCACCAGTACTATAAGATAGCCAGTTTTCTTTCCTTAGCCACGCTTATTACTATATAAAAGGGCCCTATTGTGAATCGTTTATTTGCATGTCTATTGTCTGTTACCCACCCATCTACTTCATAAATCCCAAGACATGTGGAACTAATCTATTGTATTCATCATTTTACACCCTCCCTCTTTGGCACTGGGACAGTGCCTGATACATTGTAGATCATCAATAACATATTTAGTAAATAAATGAATTTTAAATACAAAACTAGTTTTTAAAGGGAATCCTATGATATGATCTCATTCACCTGACTATGATCAAATTATCGTGTGCCTGACTTGTGTGCTTAGTAACAAGTAAACAGCTTTCTCGAACTGAGGTTTATGGTTTGATAGGATCAAGGAAGTCATTTGATTTATGAGAAAAAGCCAGTGGTTGGAAAAACCAAGACTTGAGCATTCCAGGTAGAGGGAACTGCCAGTTCAAAGCCTAACATCGGAATAGTTGTAGCGTGTCCCAGAATCTGAAGATGTATATATCAATATTAGGCTAAGATTTTATTCATTGCAGAGAAACAAAAACTGCTTTTCAGAATACTGAAAGGTGTACCTAAGACTTTTATTATACTATTGAAGTATGTAGATCTACCTATTTTCCCTTTAGGATAGTGCATCAACTAAGATTAAACAGTTTATATTATGGCTGGGAGTCAAGCCAAATTAACAACAAAAATGTTTTAGCCTTCAAATTTGACAGATGCTATATTTCCATTACCCCCAACACCTGACTTCAAACTGCATGTGGTAGGGAACTACTCAGTTTCATCTATGTATCTCTTAGAAGCTTTCCAGGGTACCTGGTACTTAATAATAGTAATGATAATACAAAATCCAATATATTACATGCTAGTAATATATTGATAGCAATTCATGTATAGTCATGTTGAATGAATTAAATTAGAAATTAGCATACCTGCACAGGAGCTTGAAGGTCAGAATTTAAACTTAGGCTGTTTGGAATTGAGAGTCTGCCTACTGGAAGGTCAGAAGGGTCACCCCTAAATCCAAAAGTTGTATCCACTTCCTATAGCTAAAAACTACTTTTGAAATTTGCTAGACCTGCAGTTATCCCCCCCCAAAACACACACACACACACACACACGCACACGCACACCAAAAAACTACACAACAATAGTAATGAGAAATAAATTCATATCAGGTACCTTTTAGCTATAAGATAAGCTGCTCAGAGCAGGTGTTTTCAACTCTACAAAATATGTTGTGTTGAAGATTCATGTTTGAGTCATAGAACAGGAATTCAAATATTTATTTCTCAGGGGCTCAGATAACACACATTTACATTCAAAGATGGTAAGTTATTTATACAGTAACACATTTTGTATATATTATTTTGTTGAGCTACAGCAAGCACCACTGTTTTAATATGGAGGGTTCATTTTAACACTTTTAAGACTTTTATGGGAAAATATTTGATATAAGAATTTGTGTCTCAGTTATTTCCTATGACAGTGATTATGATTTTTTTAACATGAGGATACATTAGCTACCTACCTATTAAAGGTGAGGCTACCTTCTGTCTGACCTTACATCATTTCTGTAGTCTGAAAGGAGTAAGGATGGTCTGGTATTTAGCAGAGTATTTCCGTTTCAACTCTTATCTGTGCTCAGAGAAACCTAATCAAGTCATCTGGGACAGTGCTTTTCAAACTATACTGAGTTCCTGGGGAACCTTTTAAAAGGTCAGTTCTGATTCAGCAAGTCTGAGTGGAGCCTGAGATTCTTCATCTCTAACCAAGGTCATGTGATGCCATAGACAATGCTTTGCGTAACAAAGGTCTCCAGGGAAATAGATTTGTCACCCTTCTGGAAAATAACCCTCTCTCATTTTTCTTTCATCTTTTAAAGAAAATTCATTTTCATCCTTAAAATATAATTGTGTATCTTTACCTCTGAAGTGGTTGGATATAAATCTCCTAGTCAATGAGTGCAAAACCAACTAGTATTGCATACCAGCAGCAGGGGTGTCGTTAGGGTTGAAACCTTAATTTCTGGATTTTCCTTTGCAATGAGCTAGAGCGTTATGCCTATTATGCAATCAATTTCAACAGGAAGAAAGTTTTCAAAAATTCCTCTTTGAGAAAGCACTTCTGTGCTGTTTTTAAAACTTCTCATTTTTCTGGTATCTTCCAGCAGGCAGTGGGGAAACCTGTTTAAGCTCACCCCTCTCTCACTTTGAACTTTATGATGACACTTTTCTGGCACCACCATGAGCAGATTCTGCTTTCATGCTGAGTTGAAAAGACATGGAAAGCACTGCTTCATTTTTGTCTGGGAAAACCAGGGACTTGCTGACATCATTCGCTTTGACTTCTTTCCTTGAAATTTTGAAGGATGAATGGTGAAAAATAAGACATTGCACAGCCTTCCTTCTTCACTGTGGGCCAACTCCATGTGCTACTTTAACTCTCAGTAGTTGCTGGATAAGGGGTATAATAAATTACAATCCTAAGGAAGCTCAAAGTAGAAAATTGATGAACAAAAAGGAATTTAAACTTAAGCCCTTCTTTGACAATTACTCTAAGGAGTTGTGACACAGATTAAATAGGAGAGCACCTCGGTGTGTAAGATGAATTCAGAAATCTCAGGGAAGCACGTAAGGAAGACTTAGGTGTTTGAAAATGTTTGAGAAATGACTGAGAACAAACGTCGGATCAGAGATTAGAATGAAGGGGAGAACAAGTTTTAATTGTCGTCTATGGCAGTTCATAGGGAACTTGTTGACTATGGATTAGTTGTGTGATTTGAGTGCCATTGTTGATTTCTGAAAGAGAAGCTTCCTTAAAATCCTCCAGGGCCTCCCCCTGTGGCACAGCGGTTGAGCGCAGCACTGTGAAGCTGTTGGCAGCAGTGATGCAAGTTCGACACCTGGCTGGGGAGATTCCCACATGGTGTGTCAGACCACTTCTGTCTCACCCACTGTTCCCCTCAGCAGTGTGTTTCCATCAATTTGGCTGTTCTGCTCCCCACTCTCTCTCTGGTGAACCCTTTCGCCACCCCACACCTCTGGTCTGTGCCCCAGCTTGTCTGCATAAATAAATAAATCTTAAATAAATAAATAAAATCCTCCAGAATACCAATATTATGAACAGAAAGAAAAGAGGAGGTTCCCAGTGTTCACCTAACTACTGTATGAGGATTCCATTACTTCCTTGTATCTTTTCTACTTCTGCGTGAGAATATACTCCAAGTAGGAGAGACCTGGCCATTCCTTCCTGCCAGTCTTGGACATTTTAAGTATGGTGTGGCCACCGAAGTGGCTGCCACAATTCCTACTCATTCAATTTTGATTTCCAGGGTAGGGACAACGGATTGGGATGAAACAATAAGTTCTTTAACTCTTTAATGACTAAATAAAATAATTTATGGTAAGAAGATAAGAAAATTTGCTGGTAGATCTTTTGAACTAGAGCTCGTTAGTTTCAGTGACATCTGTGGGTAAGACAGTAACAGCGACCTTATCGGTCAGTGCTTTTCTAGTTGTGACCCATTTGAGGGCTATGGATTCACTGATGGATAGCAGGCCTGGATCGTGGTCATGATCTAAGTAGCAAAAATTATTTCAGAAAGATGGTTACCTGAATGGAACCACCCTTTTTACTTTTTGAAAAAGAAACAAGAGAAGTAGAAGGAGAATGAAGAGAATTTTTCCCACCAAAATGCAACAAATGCTTGAAAACACATGTGATTTTTAAGTACTATAAATGGCTTCACACCATTTCTCAGTACATTTTGATATTAAGTGGATTTGCTGCAAACTCATGGCCAGATTTGTGGTGTTCGGGGCTTTATGAATTTATGAATTATAGGTATACATGAGTATTTGCAGTGTATCATGTTGGGGGGCTTGACTGTTCATTCTGATAGCCACTGTCTCTGGGTTTCTGTGTGTGGAGGTGTGTTCTTCACAGTGGTGTGACATTCTTCAGATAATTTAGTGTCAACAAAGACTTACTTTAGAGTCTGACTTTTCTTGAGGGTCTTGGGAAGAATAAATATTAGCTAAAATTTAATTTAAAAATTTGAGTTAAAAGGGCTTGGGTGGTGTATTGAGTTGGCTATGAATAATACTTCATAGACTTAGTGGCTTAAACAACATAAATCCATTGCCCACTGTCTGGAGGCTGGCAAGTCCATGATCAAGGTGTCAGCAAGAAGGTAGATTTCGTTCTAAGCCTTCTTCTCTCATCCATAGCCATAATTTTCCTGTGTGTCCACATAACCTCTTCTTTAAGAGCAGGGCTGTATAGGCAAGAGGGAAAGTGAGTGTACCCTCATTTTGGTATTTCTTTTTAAAAGACAATAGTAGAACCCCACCATATAACCTCATTAATTACCTGTTGTAAGCATTGTCCCCAAATAAACTCACATTGTTAGAGCTTCCACATAAAAACTTCCACATAAAAATAATTTAGTCATGGAAGATGCTAAAATTCAAAACTGGGCCTCCCTGGTGGCACAACGGGTTAGCGCAGCACTATAGAGCTGTTGGCGTCTGGGCGCAAGTTTGATGCCCAGCGGGGGAGAATCCCACAAGGTCTCCTGCCTCTCCCGCTGCTCCCCTCAGCAGTGTATTTCAGTCCATCTGCCTGTTCTGCTCCCTGGTGAACCCTCTCACCACCTCACACCTCTGGCCTGCACCCCAGCTTGTATGCAAAAATAAAATAAATAAAAAATAAAATAAAATTCAATACTGACTTTTACTTTGTTACCAAATGATGATGTGGTGTCGATTGTGGCAGTATTTTTAATCCCTGTTTTCTTTCAACTCCATGTTTGTTTCTTTGCTAAAAATTTCTTTCCCACATGATCAAAGTGACAGAAACCTAGGAGTGATATTTGAAGTTGCTAACAGTAAACCTTTGATCGATCAAGCCTAGTTGCCAGCAGAACAGGAGGAGATATTGCTCATTTATTTAAATTCACAACTCAGAGGTGCAGAAATCAGCTGGCATGGGAAACATTTCCTGTCCCGAGTTAAATTTAGTCCTGGGCTAAATAACCCACCACGCCTGGGTTATTTCTCCCGGCAATTGCTGAAACTGGTTGGGTAACTCCCTTTGCTTTTGCTATCTATAGATTTCCCTCATCATACTCAGGGACCATTCACCAGCTTTGGCTAGAATGAGTTTCGCAGAATGAACAGGTTCAGCACCATGGGCACAGCTGAGGTTAACCAAATTTCTAACTAGCCCCAGGTAAGTTTAATCATACTCTTAGTTTTGTGAAGTATGATTCCAACAGGAAACAAATTCCTTGAAACATCCTGCCCTTTCTTGACATGTGTTAGTGATCAGGAGGAGAATGTCTCAGACCTCAGACGCAGTAGTATAATTATAAACACTTGCAAATTTAACATTTTTAACTGTAAACTTTCTAATAACTATAAAGTAAAACTTAGCATCTAGTAACTGTAGAGCAAGAATGGACTGTAGAAAAATCTCTGGGAAATAGTTAATGAAGTGTTGAAAGTTTAAATTTGGGAAGTATTTAGTTATTTTGTTGTGCAATATTTTTACCCAGGCTTTCTGAAGATCTCCTGTGAAGAGGGGAGATCTATGAATTGCCAGGTTAAGCTTAGACTGTGGAGGGAAATTGCCCAGTCTATCTATGAGACCTTTGGAAAGTTCCCTGATTTCCTGTGACTTAGTTTCTTGAGCTGTAAAGGGAAGTATGGTAGTAATAAAATCAGTTGCCTCACAGGGTTATTGCAATAAGGATTATGTGAGAAAATACATAAAGAACATGAAAGAGGAGTTAGCACCAAGTGAATGTTCAATGGCAAGTATCATCATATTCTTCATCTTCATCATCATATCTCTTATCAGATGCACCATTAATGTCCCTAGAGTACTGTGAATGAAGTCTGTTTGTGGACAGATGCTGAAAGTGTTTAATCTAATAGTATGAAATCTAGAATAGTAGTGGATAGCATTAGGGGAGAAGCCACTTCTCTGGAAGAATGGTACACTGCTTTCTATTGAAAAACATGAATTAGTCAACCCAGCATATTTTTAGTTTGCCCTTATTACCAGAAAATTACAAGATGATTTTCAATCATGGTGATGATTAGTTTCTGTGTCTAACATGATTACTTCTTTCCCACTCTTAGGAATTTGATTTTCTGTTCTTAAGCTAAAAAGCACAATAGATATACTTATGTGTAACACTAATTAGAATGAGACAGGAAGTTAGTTAACAATTGTTTACATCATGTATTCATTCATTCCAGTTAATTTATGGTGCATTTTCTTCTGGAATTAGAGAATTTTCGAAAGCATGTTCTCTATGTTGCTATTTTTATTCATTCACATAAAACCTTACTATATGGTCTACCTGTGTTGCACACACTAGACATAAAGATTTCACAGATAAACAAGCACCTATCTTCAGTGTTGTTAGGTGTGTAGCAAAGAACATAATTATAAATTAATAATCTATTTTAGTTCATTTTTATGTTATGTACTTTGCATGTTTTATGTATTTATAATAATTTCATATAAATTTGCTTTTGGTAATTAGGCATCAGTTACAAATAACATTTCCAATTAATCTGTAAATGGTATCTTCCGTAAGGATATAGGTAGACATGGGCAAACCAAGCGATTTGTCATTCTATCTCGCACCATACAAACAAGTTCCAGATAGAATAACTAAAATATTGAAGGAGATCCAAAATTACTAGAATATGAGAAAAATGCTTTGTACTACTATGGAGTAGAAGAAGACATTGCTAGACATCACACAAAAACCATAGAGTAAAACGTGGAGAGATTGGCAAAAGACACAGTAGACAAAGGTGATAACAAATTATAGCTAGAAGACACTTAATATATATCATGCCTAACATACTAGTGGCTCTCACAAAACAACAACAATAAAAATAATAATAATAATAATGAAAAAACCAAGGTCCTTCGACCTCTCTAGGTGCAAGCTTTACTTAGCCACAGGGTCTGGGATGCTTCGGAAATTAAATGAAAATAGCCCCTAATCAGGTGCTTGTCTGATGGTTTCCATAATCACACAGGCACAGTGTCTTTCCTAGGGGATCCTTGGGATCCAGTTCACTGCCCCCGCCATTCCCTCACACAAGTACCCTGTTCCCCTCTCTTCCTCCTTCCCCTCCAGGTTCTCACCCAAACCTCAAGGAGAATATCTCAACTGTTGATAAATGGCCCCTGGCATTCTCACTCAGTCCCTGATCTTGGAAACCATGAATCCTGCTTTTCCTTGGTGATGGGGCACCTGGCCTTGCGAAGGACCTCCAGGCACTGCTCATTTGCAACCTGGTTATTCTCTTTTATCCACAGAGGAGATTGGGGTGGGGTGGAAGTCAGCAGTAGCTCCTATAAGACCATCTCCTCAGTATCACTCTCTCTGCAGGTAATCAGCATGTCGTGAGTGCATTCTGAGCCATGAAATTCCCTTAATCTAACTTTGTCTCCCCAGTGCTTTGTGCAGAGTGGGCTTTCTGTATATATTTTGTCAAGAATGAGCACATGATTTAACAGTCAACAAAGAACAAATTGCTAGTTCCCTTTTTCTTTTCAATCCACAGGGTTCAGGGGCAGTGGCTGAAGCAGTTGTAGTAAAGATGTTAAGCTTTTAGAGATCTACGGGGCAATAGCACATGCAAGTGTTCCTTACAACATTGGCTCTTTTCAAGCAATACTTTAAAAAGAAACTTCTCCTTTTAAAAATTTCAAAAGATGATTTTTTTCCTGAAATTTATAAATACAAATAGCATAAGCTATCTCACAAGAAAAATTGAACTAGAGAAACAGTTAATCAAAGTAGCTAGATTTTCCATCAAAAAATATTTTGAAGTGTTCCGTGGCTTCTACTCTTCAGAATATAAGAATTTATTGCTCTTTAAAGTAGTGTGGTATTTGGATATTTAGATCTGTGACATTTAGATATTTAGATAGATGAAATTTGGACACTTGGATAATACGTGATAGCAGATTTGTACATAAAGCCTGTACCTCTTCTAATATATTTCTTCTTCTCTGTTTTCTACATACTGATTTTATTTGATTTAAACCCTCTCCTCCTTCTTTGTACTGGTTTCATATATATACAAACACATCTGTATATATTTATATATATGTCTAGATGATTGGCATTTTTTAAAAGATTTATTTATGCATACAAAAGCTGGGGTAGAGGCCAGAGGCGTGGGGCGGCAAGAGGGTTCACCAGAGACAGAGTGGGGAGCAGAACAGGCAGATCGACCAAAATACACTGCTGAGGGGAGCAGTTGGTGAGGCAGGAGAGGTCTGCAGCACCATGTGGGAATCTCCCAGGCCCGGCGTTGAACTCGAGTCGCTGCTGCCGACAGCTCTACAGCTGAGTGCTTAACCGCTGCGCCACCAGGGAGGCCTCAATGATTGGCATTTTTATAGATATGGAAAACTTCTCTTACCATGTACTAAAATTCTTAGAATTCCAAAAATTTCTTTTGACTAAGTCATCCCTTGCCCTCTTTTGAAACTATAGTGGCCTCTAGTTTATATTGTATTTTAATTAGCAGTGTTTTAGAGAATTACAGGTGTTTTTTTGTGACTTCATAGATATCATCTTATTTAAGTTTACACACAAGTGAGTCATATTGTGTCATCAGAGCAGGGAGGGAGATGCTTAAAGAGAATTAATGGCCAACATATCCAGGACCCCAGGGAACACTTGCCAAAGCCCATAAAGCCCAGGGAGAGCCACTGAATGGCCAAAGGGGAGAAGGTAGTCCCTTCCACCCCAACCTACAGGACTGCTGATAAAGCCTGAGGGGAGCAAGAAGTGTCAAAGGGAGGAACGCAGACCCCCTCAACACTCTCTACCCCATCTCAGAACCCCAAAACCTGAAAATAATTTAAGACTTTTAGTTTCAAATACTGTTGAGATAAAAGATAAAAAATCTTAAATAACAGAATTTCACTTATCCAGAGCTTCTTTTCATCAAAGCATTTGAAATATAAGCTGACACATCAAGTTTACTATGAGATTGGATGATTTAAACTAGTTGCATTCAACCTTGTAGCATGAAAGTCAGCAGTCACTCAGTGGCTGGAAAATATATCTCTAAGGCCAGAAAATCATTTCAATGGTAGCCAATATTCTTTGTTTTGATTTGTTTTTTTAAGATTCATTTATTTATGCATACAATAACTGGGGTGTAGGCCAGCGGTGTGGGGTGGCGAGAGGATTCACCAGAAATGCACTGCTGAGGTGAGCAGCGGCAGGAGAGGTCTATTACACCATGTTGGAAGCTCCCTGGCCGGGGATCGAACTTGTGCTACAGTGACAAAAGATAGCTTCATAGTACTGAGACTTAACTCGTGCGCCACCGGGGAAGCCCAATGGTAGCCAGTATTCTGATGGCCAAAAATAAATAAAGAAATAAATAGATTTAGTCCTTTGTGATTCCCATAGCTAATATTGATATAGGTGTTGGGGGAGAAGAGTGTATATTGTTTGTTTTTAGTCTGTGAAAATCTTTCTACTTCCTTATTCACAATCTTTTTAATTTACATTTTTATCATCTAAGACAACAGGGAATATGATATACAACATGGGGACTATATTTAATAGTATTGTGTTGCATATTTGAAAGTTGGTAAGACTGTGTCTTTCAGTATGAAGATAAATATTAGCTAGACTTAGTTTGGTGATAATTTACCACTATATACAAATATCAAATATATACAAATATCAAATCATTATGCTGTTCACCTGAAACTAATATAGTTTTATGTGTTGGTTATATCTCAATGGAAAACAATTACATTATTAATTAAAAAAATTATAGTTATAGCTGGAACTTTGAAAGAAGAAGGGAAACTCAAAACAAAGGAGACCTCAGTGATTCTCATTGGCTCTGGACTTTCTGCAGGAATTGATTATAACATGTCATTACATCATATACCTCTTCAGGTCCATATGTGGAAAATGTATATATTATAGCTAGAACACATTTAAGAAAATTAACCCAGTCTCACCGTTTTATAATAGATTTATATATATATGTATGTGTGTGTGTATATATATATACACACACACACACACATATATATATATATATATATATATATATATATATATAGAGAGAGAGAGAGAGAGAGAGAGAGAGAGATTGTCTAACAGGAAAGAGAATTGCCCTAAGAAGTCAGAAGGAAGACACTCAGTGGAAATTGCAGGGAAATATAATTTCACCCAAAATCAAAAATACCTTTCTAGTTTCTAGATCTGTCCAACAAGAAAGCAGGGTGATGAGTAATTTGTATCCCTAGTTGAGAATCTTTTTGAGTCATTCGTCAGTAAAAGCTGAACAATCACTAAGATTTTAGTAATAACTCCTATAGTAAGGCCTGGAGTAGAAGAGCAGCAGGACAGACAAAAAGGTAGGAAATGACCTTTGGTTTCCCTTTGGGACACTAGGATTTCGGACTCTGTGTATATTGGACAGAATATCAGGAACATGGCTGCAGCCCTTGTTTGTGTTCACGTTGCCTTCTTTCAAATCAACCCTTGGGCAGTGGCCCAGAGACATGTCCCAACTCAGTATTGACAATCCCTCCTATATTTTCCTGTTCCGATAGTTTTGCCTGCCAGAGGCTCATGGGTGGCATACAATGGCTTCTGTGTCACAGTCTCTCAGATTTCTTCCAGAAACTCCTTTCTTGTGTTAGGTGCTTCCTACCTGGACCAGTCCCTTTCAAAAGGCTGACCTCCCTCCTCTTTAACAGAATGAAAAATGTGTTGAGCAGGGGAAGGAACCTCACAGTGTTTGTGTTTTTCTTTTGGCCCCATAAGGTATTTTTACTCTAATTGAGCAGACGATGGAAACCTTAAGCACACATCAGTCTTGTGCCTATTTCTGTTTATATCACTAGTAGTTGATAATTACACCTTTTCAAAGATACTCAGCACATTCCATGTCTTTTGTGGGAGCAGTCTTTGTGTGGGGAAGTGGCTGATACACTTCTAACTAAATCTGTAGATGTGCTGTATTTGGAAGGCAGCAGCAAAGCCTGAGCTGGCAGAGTAATTGCTGTGTTAGGGTGCCACTGAAGACAAGCAGTGTGCCCAAGACTGTGAAAACCCAGCTTATAAAAACTTGTTTCAACATCAGGGCTCCTACAGGGCCAGATATAGCCTCATATACCATTTCTGAAGAAATTTGGAGAAAATGTCAATGTAATATCTCAGGGAAAATTCATTTTTGAAAAATGAGCATCCTTTCTACTGGAGGCACATTTTAAACTTTTCTAACCGTGTTCTCTTACCCTGTCCGGATTTTAGCTGTTTGTGGGAGTGGTGATGAAAACAGAGAAAAGAAGTGGCTCTCACACACATCAGCCTCAATTGTTTAAGGTCAAAGGGTGTTTTCTAGGTAAGAAAGGAAATTGCTTCTGTTGAAAGGCATGGTGCAGGTGATTGAATGGGATGAACCTGGACGCCCCCTTTCAGTCCTCAGGCTTTATGATTCCATGAGCACAGCAAATCAGTGAATGTGACACTTCCTAATTCATTATTTGCTATTTCAAATACCAGCCAAAGTGAGAAGGGGAGTAGAATATTCTTAAATGCAAATTCAATGCAAAGACTAACAGAGATTAGATATACTTCTTTGGTTTTGGTGAGCATTGCTGGTGATAGATGATTTGCTTAGATATATTCACCTAGGAAATTAAAACAATTTTTTTTTTTTTGCTTACTGCCTGCCATTTTTGCATTACTGTCACACATTTTACATGTATTATGCTTCCATTATTATTGCTGCTTTGTGGATGAGGAAACTATGAGTATAGATAATCTAAAGTAGTGTCATGAACCGACTCTAAACAAAAGCTCCCTTAGCTACTATATTGTTCTGCTTCTCTGGCAGACCCAGGTGGCTCACCACACAGCATCCCTGTGGCCTCTAAGATTTCTGAGCAACTGTCATAGACAGTTCATTGTATAGTGCCAGCATCTTGCCTCAGAGGCAGGTAGGAGAGAAGTCGGTAGCCAGTGGACAGGGGCAACAGAATTCGAGGGAATTAACATCCTGGGAGGACCCTCAACCAGTGGGATGAGAGGGAGAACTTTCAGGGTAAACACACTACCTCTCTGTCTCCAAGAATGCATACTATACAGGAACATGCTATATAGCTCCTCAGAGTGCCTCCAGCAGTTCTGAGTCCACTTAGTGCAAACTTATGACAAACTCATACCTATATCCTTTATTAATATTTTTTCCTTCCCTATCAATGTCCACCCACTTCTGCTTCTGGGATCACCTTCCAAATAAACTTCCTGCCCTCAAATCCTTGTTTTGTTTGGAGGTATTTTGTTTGGAGTTAAGAATGCACTCTAAACTAATGCACTCTAAAAATTTATATTACTGCTTTATCTGTTACAGGTATAATCCTGCTAATGGACTACAATGTCCATCATACCATTACAAACCAAAGTTTTGAGGGGATATTTCTGTGGCATCAAATCTATAATTATATAATGAAAGTTAATGATGATGCATTTAAAGTTTCTCTTTGTAATTTAATGATTCAATAAAATAACAGAGAATCTCCACCATACATTAGCACAATTTCTTTGAAGTCTTCAAAAAGCCTAAAGATTTTGTATGAATATTTTAAGGTCATTTTTCCTAAGCTTCCTCCCAGCCCACTCCCAGAAGTGTCTGCTATTAATTTCCTCTGTGGTCTTAGATGAGTTAGAGATTATAGATGAAATGGTTGTGTTTTCATTCCTTAAGAAAAAATTCACGCCAAACATCTTTCCATCTACAACAAACCTAATGGAATAAAACACTGACATCAATTTGGGGAAGAGTTTTATTGAATGCATTAAACAAAGTCATCACAAGCATTTTTCTTTTAATTTCTGATCAGTCTCTGAAATTAATGTGCAGGTAGTGAATCCACTAGTTGAAACCATTCTTAGGTGTTGTTTCTAAGGTGAGGGCATGCTGTTCAGGAGTGATGGACACATTTCTCACATCAGAATTCTTCCAAAGTGCTGTTGCTTCTCTTTATCTCTGCCTGCAATCCCTGGTCCTCAAATATCTGGGTGGTTTTGTTTCATACCTCAAGAGTGCCTTTTTGTCCTCATCAGAAGCAAGATCCCTTCTTAAGGATTCTTGTTTTAGTGTAACAACTTCTAGAGACTCCACAGTTTGTACCAGTTTGGATTAATTTACTTGAGGAATTCTAGCATCCTCCATTTAAGACATGTGACCAAATTAATAAAATTGGGCTGTAAATAAGAACTGGTTTCTGGAAGCTAATGCTGCCTTGAAAAGTTAACAAAAGTCTTGTGAAAGGACCAACACCGGCCATCAGTATCTTCACCATCATTCTCATCACTTTGCTGCTAAGCTGTAAAGAGCCTCGTGTACCTGATGAAAACATTTGACAAGTTGTTTGTGATGCCAGTGGGAAGATACATACCAATAACAAGATAAGACTCTCACTGCTGCCATGTTCAATATCTATACCAGCAGTGGAACAAATGCTAGATCTTTACTGTAATATAGAAATGTGTGCTTGTTTTCCTTCAGAGATAACGCAGTTTTCATATTTGAAACACATGGTGTTTGTTCAAGGGTCTATATTCAGCTATGTCTATATATGTCTGTGTCAGTTATTTTCTTATTAAAAATTCACTGAGTCTTTATGATAAGAATTGGAAGAATTAATTATAAGGGGAAAAATGGACAATTTTTATGTAGGTAAAAATGTTAAACAGACTTATTTTTGACTTATCCTGTGAACTCCTGTCAGCTTGCCTTCTTTTAAAAAGAATTATTCAGTGACTCCTGATGAACCATTTCCTACCTTCCTTCCTCACTCTTTTCCTCTTTCTACACTTCACTCTCCCTCCCTTTCATGTGCTCTCCATTGCTCTTCCTTCCTTCCTACCTCTCTCACTCCCTCCTTTTCTCCCTCCCTCCCTCTTTCTTCTTCCTCCCTCCCTCTTTCTTCTCTCTACTTTCTTTCCCCCTCCCTTCCTGTTCTGCTCCCCACCCTAGGTCTGAGTCTGACTCCTCTCACACACACATACCCCACCTCTGGTCTACAGCCCCATGCTTGTATGCATAAATAAACAAAATAAATCTTAAAAAAAAATGAAATTCGATTTTCAGACATTAATTGCATTTTTCCCAATTGATGTGCATTTGCTGGCATGCTGGAGATGTAAGATGAAACAAATGTAGGTGTTGTCTTCAAGGAATAACAAAGAGAGGATCAGCAAAAACAAATAGTGGTCTGTGTGCTAGAATAAGCCATGTTCTACAGTGGGAGGCTCTGTTTATATTGCTCAGTGAACCCTAGAAAGGAAGTATTTGTTTCTACTCTTTCTTTTACCATCTCTTCCTTCCTTTTTCCCCTTCTATCTTTCACTCATCTAAAAAAAAACCTGTAATATAGATGTTTGATGGAACTATTTTATTTTTGATAGTTACTGCAAGGTTCTTTAGAATAGAATTCTGGAATTCTGCCCTAATTTTTTTTAATTGCTACCAATTACAATAAGAGATCTACTTGGAAATAGTAATACAATTTCAACTGTGAATATTTTATTAAATGGTAATATTCATGAACAGCTATACTTCAGATTTGCATAACATCATTCTATTTTAATTTTCAAATAGCTGTTCCAGTGGTTCTGCCAGGAAATAATGTTATCTGGTGAAGAAAGATTATTCTTTTTTTTTTCTATTTTCATTTTTACTTCATCTCTTAGTCTTTTGGCCAAAACTCAAATTGCAAGAGAAAGGTGAACAGCATACTCCTGGGGGATTTTTCTTCATGAGAGTGCTGATGCTAAAATGATTGAAGGAGACACAACATGGTCTACTGGAAATGCATTGAGACTTTAGGGAGAAGAGTTACATTTGTATCCTAGGTCTATCATTAACTAATTTCCTTGGGCAAGCATGAAAATCTTCATTTGAAAATTGAAATTCAGGGCCTCTCTGGTGGCACAAGGGGTTAAGTTTCAGCACTATGAAGCTATGTAGCCACTGCAGCATGAGTTTGATCCCCGGCCAGGGAGCTTCCCACATGGTGCAGCAGACCTCTCCTGCCTCACCCGCTGCTCCCCTCAGCAGTGTACTTCAGTAGATCTGCCTGTTCTGCTCCCCACTCTAGGTCTGATTCTGACTCCTCACACACACACACATACCCCACCTCTGGTCTACAGCCCCACACTTATATGCATAAATAAATAAAATAAATCTTAAAAAAAAAGAAAATTGAAATTCGATTTCTAGACGTTGATTACATTTTTCCAAATTGATGTGCATTTGCTGGCATGCTGGAGATGTAAGATGAAACAAATGTAGGTGTTGTCTTCTAAGAGTAAAAAAGAGAGGGTCCGCTAAAACAAATAGTGGTCTGTGTGCTAGAATAAGCCATGTTCTATAGTGGGAGGCTCTGTATATATTGCTCAGTGAACCCTAGAAAGGAAGTATTTGTTTCTACCCAAAGAGTCTGGGGGCAGAGAAAAACCAAAGAGAAGAACTTATATTTGATTTTGAATTTGTATAAATAGCATGTTACCAATTGAATATGTTGGAGGTGGATACAGCACAAGTTAAGTGCCTGTAGGGCATGGGGAGGCCTATGAATAAAATGTCAGAGATGGAAAGTTTGTTGGCATAATGATGATCTGTGACGAACAACTCTTTGTTTACTTCCTCTATTGAATGTCCCTGACTACACTAGTTGTTGTGGACGCTGGAATTATAACTACAGGAATTTTCCTTTGTCCATTTCAAAGCTAAGTTCAAATCTGCTCACCTTGAACCCTGTTTCTTGCCCTTACCTGATCCATTGTGACTGTGATTATCTGACGCACGCATGGTACTTGTTTCTGGGAAAGCAAGTTTCCTCAAGGGCTTTCTCTGCCTCTACACTTCAACTCCCTGAACAGGAAGTCTTCTGCCTCTGAGGCTCTCCAGGGCTATTGTGAAGAACAGAGGTGATAATATATGGAACTTGTGTTTACTTTGGACATAAACAGACTTTCATTTAAAACCTTGTTCTGATTGAGTGAACCAAGGCTTATTATCTGATTTCTCTTGTCCTCAGTTTTCTCATTTGTGTGATGGGGCTTAAAACACCTGTTTATTTGAATTGCTTGGAGAATTTTTATTCAGCAAATATGAACTGAGTATTTGCTGCATATGGGTTACTGTTTAGGGTCTGGGGATATAGCAGAGAACAAACTCTCTGCCTCCTGGAATTCAAAAAGGAAATGCGCAATGTAGCAATGTCAGATAGGAATTGGAAGGTAAGAGATTACCAAAGGGTATAAAGGGAGATTAAAAAAAAGAAAGTGAGTTGAGAGTAGCAATATTGCAGAAGAGTGCCCAAGGAAGTTCTCATATTTGCAGGAAGTGAATGGCAAACCTTGCAGAAATCTGGAAGAACATTTTATGCAGAGAGAATCACCCCTGCTTGATGTGCCCACCAAAATCCCTATGTTGAAGCCCTAGCCTGAAGAGGAGGATCAGTATGAAGTTAATTCTGATTAAATGAGGTCTTAAGGGTGGGACTCTACTCCCATAGGCTGATATTCTCAGAGCAGTTAAGAGACTTCAGAGACCTCTCTCTGCATATGAACCCAGGAAAGACTAAGGGAGGACAGAGTGAGAAGACAAGCCTATTGTATTTTGTTATGGCAAAATACTATAGGCTTTGAGGCTCTACCTTATCCTTCAGATAGTGAAGGTGCTGGAAATTAGGTAGCAGAGTCAGGATTCAGGACAACTTTGCCATCATGATGAATCAGAGTCAGGATTTTTGTGCCAAAGGTGATAGTTGTCTTTGGAAGATATGTTTCAAGGACTGAAAATATGTTAGGTATGTTTAAAAAAGATCAGCCTGACCATGGAGAATTGACACTGGACTAGAGGAAGGCATGGCAGTTAAGTGGGTGGTGTGTGAGCCAAGGGTAGATATAGAAATGATCTCCATATATTTTGGAGATGGAGCTGACAATTTGGTGATGGATTGGGTTTGAAGTGAGAAGAAATGAGTGAGGATGACTACAGGTTACTGGACTGAGTGATGGTGCTTTTGTAGAGATTGCTGTTCTCATGTCTGCTACTTTGTTCTTCAGACTCCAGTGTGGCCCACTGTAAGCCTCCTATCTACCTCTACTCAGAGGTCACTTCATATCCAGGCCTTCCTTGACCACCCTACTTAAAACTACTGTGTCTATGCTTCCCCTTCATGCTTTGTTTTTCTCTAAAACATTTATCCCCATCCAACATATTTCATATTTTACTTACTAATTTTGTTTATTGTCTTCTAGGATGTCTACTTCATGAGAACATGCATTCTTGTCTTTTTTTAAATTGCTTTTGGGTTCATTCTACCTAGAACACTGTCTGACACATAACAGGTGATCAATATACATTTGTTGATATATGGTTGAAAGAATGAATGAATGGGTGAAGCCTGGAAAAAGGAAATCAAGAATTCTACTGAGATGCCTCCATTGGAAATACTTTGTAGGTCATCAGCTGTCTGATTAAATGAGATAAGGCACATATCATGACTAGTATTTTACTTGCCACTTAATTATTATTACAAGTAGTATTTTTCCATTTCCAAGCTTGTTACATATGCCTCTTGCTATACTTAGTCTGGAATCACCTAAAACCTGCAGTTCTGAGCTCTCTGGCATTTGTGGGTATGCTGTTGGGGAGCAAGTGGCAAGGGAAGTGGCTGCAGCCCATTTTGTCCTTTTGTAGCTGTACACTCAGCACTGTCATCCAAATGGACACTTACACAGTTTTCCCACTTCCTTCTGAGGCTCTCATCTTCGTGCTGAGATTTAATTCTCATGTGTTCAAGGACCTTAATCAAGCAGAGCCGGTAATCAAAATGATGTGTCTTGTAAAATCAACACTTTTTACATCCACATCAAAACCACACCGTGAATTATAGGAATGTGTGTGATGGCTTGTACGTGTTATGGTTTCATTAATGACTCTTATCTTGCTTAGATGATTGATGCAGAGAATCAAAGATTTAGTTTAAAAGTGGTCAACAAGAACATATTATGAATTTATCTCAGAAAACCTAGCATGGTATGACTTATTTTTAAATAATAAGAACTTGTGATATGTTTCCCATACTGTTACTCTCTTTTGACACTTGAAGACCAAAAAACAAAACAAAAAAACAAAAAAACCCTCCTAGCATATGTTTTAATATAGTGCCTTGCGGAATGGTCTGCCTCCAAATAGTCCTTTACAATTGAGATGGTGTAGGTATCAGAAGAATTGCTAACATGTTTGTACCTGCCATTGTTAAGAAATACCTGTTTTTGCTTTGAATTGGGACTTAAGTTTTAGGGGTATTACTTTGTTTCTCTCTGAGAAGAGAAATAATTGTAAGTTTGTTTGGTGGCTTGGTTGTTTTTTTTTTTTTGGGGGGGGAGTTGAGTGTATTGTCACAAATTACAGAATTAATTTTTTGCTCCCCCCCCATCTTTATGGTAGCAGTCAAGGAGTAGATTTATCTTTAAGGGAAGCTTTTTTTCTGCTTTTAATTAGCACATGTTACATGAGGAAAAGTAAATAAATTTTAGTATTAAAAAAAAAGACAATATATTTAGAAGGGGAAAAATCCCTTTGTCTACTTTGCCTAAGGCACATTTTTTCCCAAATTATCCTTCTTGGAAAAAGATGAATACTGGATGGTGTTGCTGATATGTGGAATATGCAAGAGCCAAATAAAGGGTTAGATAAAGCCAAACTAAGAACTAATACTAGAAAGCTGACTAGAGAACTGAGGCATTTGAGGGGGAGGGAGTGAGGAAGGGTGAGCATAGAATGGGGGGAGGGAGCACAACAGACAGTGGTGCTGAACTCTGGATGTCTTAGTAGTGGAGTTTTGTGTGCCAACAACACCTGGGGCAGGGGGAGATCTTAAACTTTTAATATACAAACAATGATGCCAACCAATGTTACCTCAATGAAAAAAACACCCTTCTTGGACTTTTGCATAAGTAGCTATAGTTTTTAAACTACCATTATTTCATGCAAGAATGTATTTTTATGTGCACATAGTATTTGTCTGCAAAAGGGCTTCCTAATAAGTTCATGCTTCTTTGCAAATGTACTAACAGACATCAAGCTGAGAAAGAGTTCAAGCATGGAGCACCTTCCACTTCATTCATTGTCTGTGTCTACCTTAGATATTGCATGTTAAATGGGAGTAACATGAGCTTTGCACATGTCATTGTGGCCATGCATCCCACCTCTAACACTTACGAACTGTTCTGAGCTGTAACTTTCTTTCTAACCTCTTCTCTATGATCGTACATCCATGGAGCAATGCTCAATTTTTCCTCTGTTTCACTCCATATCAGGTCAGTTGCATATCCTTCATATACATATCTCTTCTTATGCCCTGTCCTCTCTTTCCAATATTTAGGTCCTCAGAATCTTTCATCTGGTCGACACCATACTTTCCTAAGTAGAATCAGCTCAGGGATTGTCAGCTATCTGCCATCTTCCATCCTGCTGATAGAAAAACATTCAAGAATCCAAGACACATCCCATAGTTTCCTATTTAAATTTTTTCACTGCTGCCTATAACTCGTGGATAAATTTACAGGTTAGCAAGTTTGTCATTTAATGTCCTTCAGGGCCTTTCAGGGCTCTTTTCTCAGTCATCTCATACCCTGCAGGCACACTCAGCCCCAGATGTTGTTCTCCCTCCCGCCACCCTGGCATAACACTCAGTGTTCACACACTTTATAAATTCTCCCTCTCCATCCTCCTACTGGAGCGGACCATTGTATAAAGTTGTTTTTATTATGTCCTAGTGGAATTAAATGAAGATGATACCTATGAGAACAAACAGAGGCTATTTATAGCTTGCATGGGGATGTACTGCCATCACTTGCATTTAGCAGAGACTCAAAGGCAAGCAGAAGTATAGGCAACCTTTACAGTAATATAAAGAGAAATCTTCAGGTGTGCTCAGAATGCCCATCCGGTTATCACCATGAGAAGCTGGAATTGGGCTACTGGACAGGGCACCTGATGGGTTTGTTTTGGAAGCATATTTGACATTTTCCTGTTGGTCCTGAGTTGGTAGGACTGTTTGGGGCCCATTCTGCAGAGGTTATGGTTTTGCTTCCTGATGTGGTTACTGGAAAAGCAGTGGTTTTGACTTCTGGCTGGTTACCACAGAGATTATGCTCAGAACTCTTTTGTCATACAGATTCTGCCTAGCTTGATTTTTCAGGGCCAATCAATATTTGTTGAAGGAGTAAATGAACATTTCATTTTAGTAAGTGTTCATTCCTTCCTCTTCTACCTGAGTGGTAAAATTCTCATTTCCTGGGCCTCCCCGGTGGCGCAGCAGTTAAGCTTAACCACTGCGCTGTGGAGCTGTCGGCAGAGGTGACGCAAGTTCGACGCCCAGCCGGGGAGAATCCCACATGGCGCGGCAGACCTCGCCTGCCTCGTCCACTGCTCCCCTCAGCAGTGTATTTCTGATCTGCCTATTCTGCTACCCACTCTGTCTCTGGTGAACCCTCTCGCCGCCCCACGCCTCTGGCCTGTGCCCCAGCTTGTATGTATAAATAAAAAATAAATCTTTAAAAAAAAAATTCTCATTTCCTAACTTTTTTTTTCTCTCAAATTGTGTCTTTCTTAATATTTGAGGTAGTAAGCGTCACACAGCTCTACATGTTCTCATTTCAGATACCTTTACCCCAAGAAATCGCCCAAGCCTTCACCCTTACACCGTGCAGTACCACCCTCTTTAGATGAAACAGAAACTTGAATGTTTTCACTAATATTCCATAGCCCTTCCCTATGGCACATCCAATTTGGCCTGCTTACTGTATTTGCATTATGTGTCTGGGATCATAAGCACCTGAAGTTGAAATTCCTGTCTCTTTTAAAAGATTTTCTTTTACACTGAACTTCAAAGCTAACTTTCCTCACTTAAAAACAGTAATAATAACATGCCATGCACTCCAGAAAGGGCTTCATGTAGATGAACTGAATAATGTTTGTACAAAACTTGACGTTCTACCAAGTATTCTAATAGCATGGTGTCTACTCTGTGAAATGCTTAGATTCTATTTCAATAGACTCAGAATCCCTTGTGAAATAAAATATGAGTACTTGCCATGCTTTCCATGGTGGCATAAGGGTATGCTGATGCCATTCAACTATTTAAAAGCTGGTTCGTGCAAAGTTTCTGAAGAATTTGTTTTCTTTGGAGGGGAGGAGATGATGATAGTGTTTATTCATTTCCGTCTTTGTAGAAAAACAATGGGTTCCAATGTGGACCAAAAACACTTGCTAAATTCACAGAATTCTGTCTACTCATGTCCAAAAGTTTTGGCTAAGCAAGTTCATTTTGTCTTTAAGCATTTGCATAGTAATTGTATTGAATCTGAATGTGCTTCTACGTGGAAATATTTTTTCTCTCAATCGTATTATTTGCACAGGGATTAATATAGTTCCTGGCAAGTCATTTTATAATAAATTATTAATATTGAATCCTTCATTACTTTTGCAGTTGGATCCTTTAGAACTTCATCCATGAGACCCTAGTCTGCAATGTATTGTTGCTGCTTTTATTGTTTTTACTAGACAATAGTCACTTAGCTTTGTGTATGTACTTGGTTTAGGGATACTAATGAATGCCCTCGTATAGAGTAGGGTTTCAAATATTACTAGAAAATGGGCCTCCTGGTTGCCTAGAGGTTAAGTCTCAGCGCTGTCACTGCTAGGTATGGCCTGAGTTCGATCCCCAGCCAGGGAGCTAACCTACATGGCACAGTAGACCTTTCCTGTCTTGCTGCTGCTCCCCCTGGCAGTGTATTTCAGTAAATCCACCTGTTCTACTCCCCACTCTGTCTCTGGTGAATCCTCCCTCCCCCCTCCACACCTCTGGCCTACACGCCAGTACTTCTATGCAAAGAAAAAAAAGAATTAAAAAAAACAAATATTTTTAGAAAATTATAATTAAATGTACTTGATATAAATCAAGCATGTGATGGTTAAATCAACATTTTTAATGTGATGATTGTGGTGCTCTTGAAAAATGCGACCATGTAATTTATCTAATGGGATTGTTCCAGGAAGCACAGATGACCTCATCATTGAAACCATTGCTTGCCATAATCAGCCATGGGGGTCATTATATTCTTCATTTCTCTCATAGTATTCAAGTCATTTCACAAATTATCACATTGTGTAGCACTACCATCAGGATTTTTTAAAAAAATATTTGTGTGGGGGGGTGTATAATAAATGAGGGTGTATTCACTGATAGGATTTCCCAGAATTAGTGGAAGAAGTTTAATCAAGTTACTGTGTCATATCACCCCCAACATGATAAATGTCTATAGAGGATGATCAAATATATGCTTATGTTATACCAATCCAATGACAGTTTTAGCTCAGAAATTGTTTATACACTGATGTTTTGTCTTCTGGAATTAGTTTTGTCTGTGTGGATTAAAAAAAGACCTATTTCTAGAGATCTGAGAACTTGTTCTTTGTTAATTGAAAACTAGTAGAAATGATTCTATTAAGTTGAAGCTTGAAGTGAAGCAGTGATGGAGATATTAATAGAATGCTTTCTGGTACTTTCTTGAATCCTTCTTGGTAATTCATAGCATTTTCCTAGACTTCTTGGCTACATTTACATATTGACATCATCCAGTATCAATAAAAAGGGACTCCAGGACTAATTTCCTGGCATTCGCTTAGTTGCTGAGAAGTCATCCTTACAAACACAGCTTCAAATATCATTTTCAGATACATGACCATGAGGCTTTGATGACAATGGATCTGCCTTTAAGTGCTTCCCATTCAGACTGTGAACTTCTCATGTAGATTATTCTGCCTGCTCAAAGTTCATTGGAAACATTCTATCTTTACAAACATTTATCAAGACTTGAGGTAAATGCGTTATCATTTCCAAAGAAATATTAACATATGTTGGGCATCTACATTTGAAGACCATTATCTTTTCTATTGGCCTTTTAGTGGTTATTCTGAAGTTCTCTGTATTCTGCTAGATGTTCCTGATCCTTTCTTTCATCCATCTACCAACCCATTTATTTTACTTGGTTGTGAGTGATTTAAAATATTTCTCTAAAGCACCCCCTTTAAGATTCCAATGAACATGTGAATTCACAGGTCTTTGTGAATGTTCTGATTCAGTAGGTCTAAGTTGAAGCCTGAGAGTCTTCGTGTCTAGCTAGCACCCAGTTGATTCTGAGAGCACACTTTGAGTAGCAGACTTTAGAGCAGTGCTTTCTAACAGAACTTTCTGCAGTGTTGGAAATGTCCCATATCTGCCTCATCCAAACAGTGAGTACTTACTACATGACTGTTGCTCATTTGAAATGTGGCTTTTGTAAATGAGGATCTGCGATTTAACTGTACTGAATTTTAATTAACTGATATTTAAATAGCTGTCTACCTTATTTGACTCTGCTAGAGGATTTGACATTAGCATTGTTCATTGTCTTTCCCCAGTTTTGAGAAAGGTGATCCAAGGGTTTCTTCTTACTTTTCCCTGAGCTTCCAAAATCTTGCTTTGGACCAGGAACATTATGTGTGCAGGTAAATGATATTTCTATTAAGAAATCTAATCTGGTATGAGGAGTGGATTCACAGAACTGTTAGATAATAAAACATTTTGACCTTTAGTCTATAAAACATGGTGGGTAGGTAGTTCTGCCTCCCCAGTTATAGGATGATTTCTGACAAGTCACTTAATCCCTCTAAGCATCAATTTACTCATCTCAAAATAGCAATGTTGATTATGGTACTATCTGCCACATGGATTTGCTGTGTAGTTCACATGAAAAGTTTCTTCCAAATCATTTTTTCAAGTTGTATTCACTCTGCAAATGTTAGCTTTCATTGTTAGCTCAATATGTGTTAATTCCTCCCCTAAATATTATTTTGGTGAAACAATATAGAAAATGCCTAATGTAAACATAACTACAGTCAACTTGGGAGGTTAAATAATAACACAAAATCATGTGCACTTGTGTTTCTTTTCTCATAGGGAAAGCAATTATGACAGTCAGGGACACAAGTCTTAATTATTTCACTGCATTGCACTTTATTTTAGAAATAAAAAATGATTTTTTTGTCTGTTTTTTGTGTTATTTGATTTAATTCTTTGATAAGATTGTGTCATAAATTCCTTGCTAATCTCAAGTCTGGTTGAAATTGTATGAATCTGCCCCATCTAAAATGCCCCGGTTTAACTTGCCATATACCTAATTTTCCCCTTCTTTTTAGTAGTAAAGCAATGAAATGAACTTAGTTTCTTTAGCAGGTTTGCTTTGGAATAGCCTTTTTTTTCCTTAAATATTCTCTGTTTATTTGTGTACATAAACATGCATGTACATATATACGTACATATGTATATATCCACATATAAATCGCAAGCATTGCCTGTTCCATGGACATAAGGAAAATTACAATAGCTAACATTTAAGAGTATGCTAAGTACTATTCTGAACACTTTACATGTATAAATGTATTGAGTTGTCAGTGAAGCTGCATAAAAAATTATGCTCTTTTACTCTCTGCTTATGTGTTGAGTTCTGAAAATACTGATAGTCCTATTATTACTGGTAATGGCATGGAGTGACCAACCAGTGACCTTTGTTCACTCATGATCTATAAATGGGTTGAACTGGAAGCTTCACCTTTTAAGAATTATCGATTAAGACAAATTAAGGCATTTCTGCAAGTGGGCAGATTGATTTTTATGTTTCTTACTTAAAGTGTTTATATTTTATAGTGCAGTTGTCAGCTTTTACATTTTCTTCAACAAGCTCCATGGACTTCACTAAATGAATTAAATGTTTTGTTTATAACCTGATACTGCAGCAAACTCAACTTCCTATTTTTCTGCATTAATGTTTTCTTAATAAGCATTTTACTTTTGCTCCAGTTTATATTTTATATTAAGTAAATCAGTCAATCTGGATAAAGGTAAAAACCAACATGGTATGTTAAGAGTCTCTGGAATCCAAATCAGTGTTGTCGTTTTTTGTTTTGTTTTGTTTTCATTTTTATGGTAAGAAAAAATACCAGAGTGTACAGTGATTTTTCTCACCACCTGCTTGTCAGGTATTCTTCCTAACTTCTCTCCAGTAAGGCTTAGATGCAAGACACTAGATTTTCCAAATTTTCTCTCAGGCATGATAAGCTTATTTAGCCAGGCCCATTTGTTTGATTGTCTGTTCATCCCTTTGGGGATAAGGAAACTCCTTTTCTCCAGTTGTAGGGAGGGTACCTCTCACCAGCAAGTTTTATAAATTGTTTCAGGGGATCTGTTTCTGTTATTTCCTCAAATTCCTTCAGCTTAAAATACTCAATATGCCAAGGTGCCAATATTCAATATTTTGGGGTAACATATCCTAAACCCCATTGCTAATTAGAAAGACATCATGTGCTACCAACATACTGATTCTAATATAGTAATTAATTGTTATTTTTTATGACATAATTAATATCAACATTTTCAAAATTGTTCCATTGAATGTTAATAAGTTGGTTATACCAAGAATTCTTGTGGTTCACTAAGTTTGCGGACTCTTAGACTCAATAAATTAAATGCAGTGTCTTAGCTTAAAGGCTTCCTTGAGCCTTTAATATGCAAATGAATATTGTATTTTATAGGGCATGGTTATGAAACCCTTTTCTTTCCCCAATCTTCTCTCGAGACTTATGGGGAAGCATTGCTTTAAAGATTTTAATGTCCCTAAAAGAGCTCTGATTGTGACAATAGGACAAGAATGAAAGCTGGATGCAAAAGCAGCAATTGATAAGGGGCCTGATGTAAGTTATAATTAATATTGGAAGGATCTAGACATTTTACCAAATGGAAATTAATATTAATTAAATGGAAGGAGGAAAAAACATGGGAAGTTAGAGACAATTTGTGTCTCCTCTCAGCTGGCTGGCGAGTTTATTTTTCACTAGAATTCATAATTGACCTCCTGCTAGGTGAACTGGATTTTGCAGACTTGCTCTGTTATGTTCTTCAAAGAGTTCTAAATTTAACACTTGCTGCTCTTCAAGGAACAAACTTTGAACAGACCTCCATGTGCAAGCTGTGTTCTAGGTGAGGAAGTTTCTCTATCTCAATTAGAACAATAACTTCCTCTGCAAATTGCATGTGC